>JBAMAW010002199.1:0-266535 GCA_037043295.1 Amiota minor
AGTTGTAATCTGAATCTCTTTGCGATCGGTTGTGTTTTCAAAAAGCGCCAGGCTACAATTGTTATAAACTAAAGCTTCCAAGTAATTCACCGTTTTAAAAACAGAAAGCGTTAACTACCGTTTTTGTCAAACAAAACAAAAAGAAATAACAACAGCAGCAGCTACAGAACTTAGGCTCATCACCCAACATGAATAAACCGCCAGACGTGAACAAATTGTTTTCAACAACAACAATCAAAAAAAGCTTCTCTGCATGCAAATATATTGTCATAAGCAGAACGGATAAAAAAAGCTTTGAAAATACACCACCTTTTCAAATAAAAAAAAAGTCATCGACTACACGTGCGTAGGTGAGGTTGATATTTGTAAAAAAAACGACGGCAGGTACTCTCCTCGTTAAAACTAAAACCGACGCTCAAGCTACAAAACTTTTAAAACTAAATAAAATTGTAGAATACACAGTAAATGCTACAGAGCACAAATCTCTCAATTATACTAAGGGCGTTATATACTCTAACGACACTAGAAATATACCAGATATGGAAATAAAAGAGGAACTGAAAACACAAAAAGTTACAGATGTCAACAAAATCAAAAAGAAACAAGACAACTCTTTAATAGAAACTGGACTTATCATTATTACCTTTGCTTCTCACACTTTATCGGAAAAATTAAGGATTGGTTACGAAATGGTACACGTACGACCGTATATCCCTCTCCCACTAAGATGTAAGAACTGCCTACGTTTTGGACACCCCACTTCTATCTGTAAAAGCAATAAAACATGTCCCAATTGCTCAGAGGAATACCGCACAAGTGAGAACGAAATTTGCTCTAAGGTAAAGTCATGCATTAACTGCAAACATAATTCGGAAGTTGAAAATAATCACACTCCAGTCGATAAGAAGTGCCCAGTATTTATTAATCAACAGGAGTTAACAGCTATTAAAGCTGTCAATCAAAGAAAACGTAGACCACAAATCCGTACTCAACATTTACAACATCCGCAACCTACAACACAATGCACAATTCTCCACAGTACTAGCCAACAACAATAACAACAATACTTAAAACACAACTGTCACCTCCATAGCAACGACGACAACCTCCTCCAAACCTTCAACATCAGCTGTAATGGACGTAGATGGGGATTCCTCCCCCATTGAAGGTGACAAAAGATTTAAATCCAAGCTTACATCTAATCTCAAACTTAAAATAACTCAACAACTTATCAACGAAAATAATATAAATAATAAGAACAAGCAAAAAGAGAAAAGACCAAAATTGGATCCATCCCTTAGCGACAGTTAAGACCTAATCTAGTTTTTCTTACAACTTAAATGCCTGTGGAGTCGGCGGTCCTCGGGAAGACGCACAAGATTTTTTGGCTTCTTTTGCGGCTCCTCGGGGACCGTCGTCCTCACAGACATCTTCCTTAACACCTGGAGCTCCTTTCTGTTGATCTTATGACTAACAGAAGGGGTTCCACATCTCACTTTTATCACAACTGGCTATCCGCCAAGGTTTTCTAAAATAATTTCTAACTTAAGAATTCTAACTACTTGTTTAAATATTTTACAGTGGAATATTAATGGTTATCTAAACAATTGCAGCCGGTTGCAGATACTAATTAAACACCATAACCCCAAAATAATCTCCTTACAAGAAACCCATCCACATTCCCTTAAAAATGTAACTATCCCAATTAACTATATCATGCACCATCAAAACTCCGCTAACAATTCATATGGCGGTGTCGCCCTATTAATTCACAATTCAATACACCACAATACAATACCACTTAATAATGACTTTGATGCATCTGCTGTCTTGGTGCAGTCTAAAATCAAACTCGCCGTTTTATCTGCATACATACCCCCAAACAAATCATTTAACAATAATAACCTTAATATGTTTTCCAACCTAAACCACCCTTCAGTTATTACAGGAGACTTCAACAGCTGGCATAACAGCTGGGGTTCCCCACAAGAAAATAAAAGAGGCAAAACCTTAGCAAGTTACATTCAACATTCTAATCTTACCCTTCTAAACGATATGTCGCCAACTCACTACTCAACCCACAACACACTCACCCATATAGACCTATCGCTCTGCTCTTCTCAACTGACACCTTACACTAAATGGGAAATATCTGACAACCTTTGCGGAAGCGATCACTTTCCACTTTTTCTCTCCCTCTTTCCCACCTCTACACCAAATCACATTGCCAAACCTACATTTAATTTAAAATCAGCCGACTGGACCCTTTTCCAAAAATTATTGAAACAATCAAACTCCAACTTCTCAACCAATCAATAATATCAACAGAGAAGCGGCACTAATTAACAAAATTCTAATCCGTAGCGCACATTTTTCCATAAACCAAAATACCACGTACGCAATGACCCGCACAGTTCCCAGGTGGAACAAAGAGCCATCATCCCTGAAAAAAGTTAAAAACAATTACTGGTCTTTACTGAAAAGACACATGAATACTGTTAATATGATACAATTTAAAAAAGCTAACGCTAAATACAGAAGGGCAATTAAAATTGCCAAAAGACAATCTATCACTTCAGATATGTCTCCTAACTCCAACTCCTCCAAAATATGGTCCAACATTAAAAGATTTTGTGGTCTTTACCCCACAAAAAATATCCACAGTATCCTCGACCCCGATACCAATACACTCACAACAGACCCAAATAGCATAGTCAACTGCTTTGTGGACCAGTGCTCCAAAGAAGCTGATGATTCCAACTTCTCTCCTCTATTTCGGCTCAACAAGCACAATGCTATTACACTTTCTTCTAACTACACTCCGTCCAAAACAGCTAACGAAATAGAAAAAGATATTTCCTTTTTGGAATGCATATCATCACTAAACTCACTTAAACGGACCACACCAGGTATGGTTTTAAGAGAGGCAAATCTGTTCTAGATAATCTACTTTATATAAATCTCCTAGCAACATGAGTTATCTCATCCAAGTTTTTCGAATAAGAACCTGAATTTTAATAGTGGGTTTGTATGGGAAGTACCCTCCCTAGTGGTCCGATCACACTGAAATTTCTACAATATAAGTTTCTGATAATGTTTTGTTTTTTTCAAATAATGTTGTGTCATTAAGCAAAGTAAGAAGAAGAACGCAATGGTAAAATTGAGATGCAAAAAAACTCCGATAATTGCGCATAGCATTTTGCGCAGAAAACAACCCCTAAATTTTGAATGAATCGAATAACTTAACACTCATGTATTGGTTTCGTTTCTCTTTGAGTAATGAGACACGTACTCAATGCTGAGCCAAAAACTCAGTCACTCATCACTCACGGCTTTGGTCACCAAATTTTTGAGTGAATACGACACTATTCCGATAATTTGCGTAGATCAAGCAATGTATGCATGTATCCATTAAAGCACGTCAATACTAATGTGTTCTTACTTTTTGTAACGAGTCAGACATTGATTGCCTGGAATCTAAACTGTCGTGTCATCTTGTGTCTTCGGCTATAACACGATATCAAAGGTACTGTCGTTTGTTGCCTTCGGCTATGACACGTATGTATCTGTTTTTTCAGCAAGCATGTACGTGTGATTTTTAGTGAGAGGAAATGGGACAACATGCGTGGGATAGCAATAGAGTGCACAGAATTATCAGTGTGCACAATAACATTTCGTTTGACTGAAATGTCTGCTCTCGTGAGACCACGTACGTGTCTTTCTTAATTTTTATGCATTTATATTTGACAAATAATATTGCTCCAATAAAATCATTGATATTCGTTCAAAAGAACTCAAAATGCTTGTTTAATGCACTAACTGACACTAATTTCTGCATTTACAGTGCATGTTCACGTTATGTTTAACAATAAATTCGTGGTTTCAGCGTTTACATATTAAATGTATGCATATATACTGACGTAGTTGTGGCGCCAAAATTGAGAGTGAGCAATTTTCGAGAGCGTAACAGGCCAGGTTGGCGCTACCTTATATCATGGACTTGTACAGGGCTCTATAATATGTACGAGTATATACAAAAAATTCTTCCATCTTATTGATGCGCGTAAACACAAAACAGCTGATGTTGATGTTGTTTCAGTTAATTTCAAATTGTAAACGTTTTATTAAAATTTTAATAAAGTACGGAACAGGAATGAAAAAGGGAATTGCAAGAACTATTTGCATACCCTGGAAAATGATCTAAATAATGTAAGTATGTTTCACAAATTTTACCATGTAAGAACTTGTATAATCAAAACAACAACATCTGATTCTCAGTAAGCGAAAGAATAATATGAAAGCAGTATGAAAAGGTTTTTGAAGTAAACAACGATTGAGCACTGTGAAAAGGGCATTAGACAAAACAAATAACATTTACAGTTACTTTACACTTTTTCATTCTCTTTTCATCCCATTGCGCATTTTGCAAACATTTACATATGTATGTGCTAGTTCTCCTTTGTCTATCATCAACAATATGATCAAATATTGAATTATCATTTATGATATTCATCATTAACCGCTCATTCACTTTGTTTCCTTGTTCCATATTCGATTCCTGTATTAATTTGCCTATAACATTTTTATCATGTCTACAAATGCTTGTGAGTCCGTCGAATTTTTGCTAAAGAGGAATATGCGTTGGCGCCATGAATATGTTTTTATGAGGCTGGCGACACCTTGTCGCATCGTTGATGAGCGTCGAGTCGAGGTTGTTTCAATCGAATTACAATCTTTTTTAGTCTAAAAATGTGAGTTCGCGAATAAAGTACATGCGCTTGATATTCCAAATTAATAGTTTGCCATTATAATATGATATAATTATGTATAACATTTATTTACGAAAAACTTTTGAATTTGGGTTTAAAAATACTGAAAGTTCATTGTAATCAGAATTGCATTCAAAATGTGCATACATAAACACATCTCCCTCCCAATGCGACAAAATCCCTTTTGGAAGCTGGCATTGTTTATTAAGTTTAATAACTCCGCCACTGGTGTGAATAATGGTTTCCTTGAATATTTGTTACTATGGTTATTCACAGTGAGTGTTGAACAATTATTAAAAGTAGTGTTGGAAAATCAGACTCAGTATTAGCTTTATTTTGTCGAATCATTGTTCACAAAAATTAGTATTTCATCTGAAGCGTCTTAGGTCAGATCATAGAAAATTGGCTGAAAGCAAAAATGTCTGATTTAAAGACAATTGTACGCGTACACCCCGTTGTGTTATTCGAAGCGGTTGGTGCATACGAACGCCGTAGTGATGATTCGCTTGGTGTCATAGGCACGCTGATGGGTACAGTCGAAGATAATATCGTGGAAGTAACCAACTGTTTCGCTGTGCCACATCGTGTGCGTGACGACCAGGTTGAGGTGGAAATCACCTACGCTATGGAATTGTTCGAGTTCAATCGGAAGGCGCATCCCAACGAGAATATTGTCGGCTGGTGGGCAACAGCCAATAAGGTGAACAAGCATAGCCCAATCATTCACGAATATTATGCACGCGAATGTGATAATCCGGTGCATTTGATTATTGATACTTCATTAAAAGGTGGAAACATGGATATAAACGGCTTCATTTGCATCAGATTGGGTGTGCCTAATGGAAAGGCAGGGTGCATGTTTAGCCGTATACCAGTCGAAGTGACTCCCTATGAGCCAGAGATGTCCGCCTTAAATTTGATGAAAGAAACTATTGGCGTTGCACCCATTTTTCGTCCAAAGACAGTCAAGCCAATATCTGAGATGGCACAAATCACTAAGGAAACAACAAAACTAATATCATTAGTGGACCTGGTTCTAAAATATGTGGAGGATGTCATTGCAAATAAAAAAGAGGCGAACAATGCTGTCGGCCGTGAACTGCTTGATTTATTTCATTCGGTGCCCACCATGAACAACGACCAATTCGCTCAAATGCTCGACGAAAATGTTAATGGTGAATTAATGATCATAACGCTGTCTCAACTAATCAAGACCCAATTACAACTCACCGAAAAATTAACATTCATACCCGAAGAGTAAGGTTGGAAGATCGAATATGGAATGTTGGTGATGGGTTCGCCGGTACTACAAAATTAGAAATATAATGTTTTGTGTGCTTTTTTTTCATTCATATTAAACTCTTGCAAAATTATGCGTAATAATGTGGTCTATTTTATTCTGGCTGTGCTTGTTCTGCTCCTACAGCTAGGGATGTTGAATTTACTGCCTCAGTTGTGTCCGAAGAAGGTTTGTGATTTCGTATTGACAGTCTGCTGTGGCTGCAGTTGTTATTGCAACTCACGGATGAGATTTGTGTGTGTTCCTTGGGAGACAACAGTTGTGTTGAAAGAAGTGTTTGTGATGCCGGATCGGCAGTCTGTTACGGCTTCGTTGGTGAACTTTATATTATGTAAATGTGATAAGTGTAAAACAATTGAAATGAAGAAAATATTCAGTCATCTGATGGCGTGGCTAATGGTATATAATTTTTATTATTCTCATCTGTGTATATCTCTCTCTCTCTCCCACCCATTTTTAGTATATTCTTCTCTTTCCCTCATTCCTCATTATTGGCTTGTTGTTTCCTTTGTTCAGAACTTCAGAGTGTCGTCGACATACTGGGGGGTGGTATAGACGACTTTACATTTGTTATTTGTTGTTATCGTGTCTTATTTGCGCATATTATTTATTTTGTGACTTGCAAATAGTCAGCATGTTTTTAACAGCAATAATTTATATAGATTTAAAAAGATTTTGGAATATTTAATATAAGTGACGCAATATGTTTCGTGTTTGGAACAAATCATTTGGCTCATTTAAGTTTACATACTTATATTTATGGTGAATTTAATATGAGTTAACCTAAAAAATTTTGTTTTAATTAAGTTACGACACTATCACTAGAGTATCTCAAGTTCAAGAAATAGTAAATGAGGTCCCAGCGACGCTTTTTTTTTTTTTGAAAATTTTTTTTTTTTTTTTTTTTTTTTTTTTTTTTTTTTTTTTTTTTTTTTTTTTTTTTTTTTTTTTTTTTTTTTTTTTTTTTTTTTTTTTTTTTTTTTTTTTCTAGGCTTTAGAAGTTGCAACACAAGTGAACACTATAACTTCTGGCAAGTGAGTAAGGATATGGACGCCTTCACACATATTAACATCTCTAGCGGATATCTTCTATATAAAGACTTTTAAATCTGCTGAATGAATGAATGACTGAATTTTAAAATATCCATTGGAACACTTAAGGCAACAATTGCAAAGAATCATGTGGAGTGTGCGGCTATTGATGAAATGACCAGGGATCCAATGAAACCTCTTGAATTGCTTAAAGCAAAATTAAATAAATAAATAATAGAAGAAACCAACAATTCAGATATTGCATTGAAAATAAATGAAGAGAGAATAAAGAAAGGATGAAATGACACTTTCGAACAAACAATCGGAGTTCTCTAAGTGTCAAAGCCCGCAGATAATTGCTGTCAAACATACGAAGGAATATTAAGATGCTCGTATGCAAATGGGGTAGCTACAACAGATAAGATATATCTTTCTATTATCACAATATTATCTCTATCACTCTGCTTACATTTCCATATTTCAGATGCAAGACAACAATTTCGGAATTTGGCTACAAATGCTGATTATATCGAGGATAAACAATTACATCATGAGCTGGAACCTGATCTGATTAACCGTGTGAAACAAATGCTTCATATTGCCTATGAAAGAACAAGCTTGAATCAATGAAGTTAAATTTTGAATAGGATTTCGGATCAATACAATGAATATTATAATATGCAATACTAAGATAATAGAGATGCTGATTATGTCGAGGATAAACAACTACATCATGAGCTTAAAGATGATCTGATTAATCGTGGAAAGCAAATGCTTTATATTGCCTATGAAAGAACAAGCTTGCATCAATGAAGTTGTTAAATTTTGAATATGATTTCGATCAATACAATGAATATTATAATATGCAATACCAAGATAATACAGATGCTGATTATGTCGAGGATAAACAGTTACATCATGAGTTTGAAGCTGATCTGATTAATCGTGGAATGCAAATGCTTTATATTGCCTATGAAAGAACAAGGCTTGAATCAATGAAGTTAAATTTTGAATAGGATTTCGATCAATACAATGAATATTATAATATGCAACACCAAGATAATACAGATGTTGATTATGTCGAGGATAAACAACTACATCATGAGCTTGAAGCTGATCTGATTAATCGTGGAAAGCAAATTCTTTATATTGCCTATGAAAGAACAAGCTTGCATCAATGAAGTTAAATTTTGAATAGGATTTCGATCAATACAATGAATATTATAATATGCAATACCAAGATAACACAGATGCTGATTATGTCGAGGATAAACAGTTACATCATGAGCTTGAAGCTGATCTGATTAATCGTGGAATGCAAATGCTTTATATTGCCTATGAAAGAACAAGCTTGAATCAATGAAGTTAAATTTTGAATAGGATTTGGATCAATACAATGAATATTATAATATGCAATACCAAGATAACATAGATGCTGATTATGTCGAGGATAAACAGTTACATCATGAGTTTGAAGCTGATCTGATTAATCGTGGAATGCAAATGCTTTATATTGCCTATGAAAGAACAAGCTTGAATCAATGAAGTTAAATTTTGAATAGGATTTCGATCAATACAATGAATATTATAATATGCAATACCAAGATAATACAGATGCTGATTATGTCGAGGATAAACAGTTACATCATGAGTTTGAAGCTGATCTGATTAATCGTGGAATGCAAATGCTTTATATTGCCTATGAAAGAACAAGCTTGAATCAATGAAGGTTAAATTTTGAATAGGATTTGGATCAATACAATGAATATTATAATATGCAACACCAAGATAATACAGATGTTGATTATGTCGAGGATAAACAGTTACATCATGAGCTTGAAGCTGATCTGATTAATCGTGGAAAGCAAATTCTTTATATTGCCTATGAAAGAACAAGCTTGAATCAATGAAGTTAAATTTTGAATAGGATTTCGATCAATACAATGAATATTATAATATGCAATACCAAGATAACACAGATGCTGATTATGTCGAGGATAAACAGTTACATCATGAGCTTGAAGCTGATCTGATTAATCGTGGAATGCAAATGCTTTATATTGCCTATGAAAGAACAAGCTTGAATCAATGAAGTTAAATTTTGAATAGGATTTGGATCAATACAATGAATATTATAATATGCAATACCAAGATAACACAGATGCTGATTATGTCGAGGATAAACAGTTACATCATGAGTTTGAAGCTGATCTGATTAATCGTGGAATGCAAATGCTTTATATTGCCTATGAAAGAACAAGCTTGAATCAATGAAGTTAAATTTTGAATAGGATTTGGATCAATACAATGAATATTATAATATGCAATACCAAGATAATACAGATGCTGATTATGTCGAGGATAAACAACTACATCATGAGCTTGAAGCTGATCTGATTAATCGTGGAATGCAAATGCTTTATATTGCCTATGAAAGAACAAGCTTGAATCAATGAAGTTAAATTTTGAATAGGATTTGGATCAATACAATGAATATTATAATATGCAATCCAAATAATACAGATGCTGATTATGTCGAGGATAAACAGTTACATCATGAGTTTAAACGATCTGATTAATCGTGGAAAGCAAATGCTTTATATTGCCTATGAAAGAACAAGCTTGAATCAATGAAGTTGAAATTTTGAATAGGATTTGGATCAATACAATGAATATTATAATATGCAATACCAAGATAATACAGATGCTGATTATGTCGAGGATAAACAGTTACATCATGAGCTTGAAGCTGATCTGATTAATCGTGGAATGCAAATGCTTCATATTGCCTATGAAAGAACAAGCTTGAATCAATGAAGTTAAATTTTGAATAGGATTTGGATCAATACAATGAATATTATAATATGCAATACCAAGATAATACAGATGTTGATTATGTCGAGGATAAACAGTTACATCATGAGCTTGAAGCTGATCTGATTAATCGTGGAAAGAAATTCTTTATATTGCCTATGAAACAACAAGCTTGAATCAATGAAGTTAAATTTTGAATAGGATTTGGATCAATACAATGAATATTATAATATGCAATACCAAGATAATACAGATGCTGATTATGTCGAGGATAAACAATTACATCATGAGCTTGAAGCTCTTCTGAATAATCGTAGAACATCAAATGCTTCATATTGCCTATGAAAAAATAGCATGCAAGTTATATTATAAATATAAATAGGATTTGGATCAATATAATGAATATTGTGACTATGATTGCAGAAGTTGGGTTCATTACATGCTTTGCAAATTATTTGACGTTAACGATCTAAAATATTTAGTACTCATTGATGCATGCCTGTCACAATGTAAGGGTAACTATATACATTATTTTATTATTTACCCAAATATGTACATATATTAATTTTGTACCCCCAAATTATAGATAGTTGTAAAACAATGTAATTATTGATGCCGCACTGGTTCATCTTGAGTATGTTCAAGATAAGTGATGTTTGAATTTGATCCATTTAATTGATTTTGAGAAAAGTAAATGAGGCCCCAGTGACGCTTCTGTTCGAAGATTACAAAGAGTTTAAGGAAATCTCTTTCATGAGGCAAATTGTCCACGATGTAAGTTGAATATACGAGTACTTATTAAATGAATGGTAAACTAGTCGGCAATAAGGAAATTGTAAATCCAAAAGAGGTAAGCGTTTTTACATATACAGAGTCTACTTACGTACTTATTGATGTTTCTCTATGTGTTTTTTAGAATTAAAAAAAGGAGATTACAGAAACAAGTCCTTATGAAGCAAACTGCAAAGATAACAGACAGTTGTTTGTTAGGCGCATTTGAATGTAAGCTTTGCAAGGCATATGTACAGGATGGTGCGCAAGAGGCCCATGAGTCTAGGCTTTAGAAGTTGCAACACAAGTGAACACTATAACTTCTGGCAAGTGAGTAAGGATATGGACGCCTTCACACATATTAACATCTCTAGCGGATATCTTCTATATAAAGACTTTTAAATCTGCTGAATGAATGAATGACTGAATTTTAAAATATCCATTGGAACACTTAAGGCAACAATTGCAAAGAATCATGTGGAGTGTGCGGCTATTGATGAAATGACCAGGGATCCAATGAAACCTCTTGAATTGCTTAAAGCAAAATTAAATAAATAAATAATAGAAGAAACCAACAATTCAGATATTGCATTGAAAATAAATGAAGAGAGAATAAAGAAAGGATGAAATGACACTTTCGAACAAACAATCGGAGTTCTCTAAGTGTCAAAGCCCGCAGATAATTGCTGTCAAACATACGAAGGAATATTAAGATGCTCGTATGCAAATGGGGTAGCTACAACAGATAAGATATATCTTTCTATTATCACAATATTATCTCTATCACTCTGCTTACATTTCCATATTTCAGATGCAAGACAACAATTTCGGAATTTGGCTACAAATGCTGATTATATCGAGGATAAACAACTACATCATGAGCTTGAAGCTGATCTGATTAATCGTGGAAGCAAATGCTTTATATTAGCCTATGAAAGAACAAGCTTGAATCAATGAATGTTAAATTTTGAATAGATTTGATCAATACAATGAATATTATAATATGCAAACCAAGATAATACAGATGCTGATTATGTCGAGGATAAACAGTTACATCATGAGCTTGAAGCTGATCTGATTAATCGTGGAAAGCAAATGCTTTATATTGCCTATGAAAGAACAAGCTTGCATCAATGAAGTTGTTAAATTTTGAATATGATTTCGATCAATACAATGAATATTATAATATGCAATACCAAGATAATACAGATGCTGATTATGTCGAGGATAAACAGTTACATCATGAGTTTGAAGCTGATCTGATTAATCGTGGAAAGCAAATGCTTTATATTGCCTATGAAAGAACAAGCTTGAATCAATGAAGTTAAATTTTGAATAGGATTTCGATCAATACAATGAATATTATAATATGCAATACCAAGATAATACAGATGCTGATTATGTCGAGGATAAACAGTTACATCATGAGCTTGAAGCTGATCTGATTAATCGTGGAATGCAAATGCTTTATATTGCCTATGAAAGAACAAGCTTGAATCAATGAAGTTAAATTTTGAATAGGATTTGGATCAATACAATGAATATTATAATATGCAACACCAAGATAATACAGATGCTGATTATGTCGAGGATAAACAGTTACATCATGAGCTTGAAGCTGATCTGATTAATCGTGGAAAGCAAATTCTTTATATTGCCTATGAAAGAACAAGCTTGCATCAATGAAGTTGTTAAATTTTGAATATGATTTCGATCAATACAATGAATATTATAATATGCAATACCAAGATAATACAGATGCTGATTATGTCGAGGATAAACAGTTACATCATGAGTTTGAAGCTGATCTGATTAATCGTGGAAGCAAATTCTTTATATTGCCTATGAAAGAACAAGCTTGCATCAATGAAGTTAAATTTTGAATAGGATTTGGATCAATACAATGAATATTATAATATGCAATACCAAGATAACATAGATGCTGATTATGTCGAGGATAAACAGTTACATCATGAGTTTGAAGCTGATCTGATTAATCGTGGAAAGCAAATGCTTTATATTGCCTATGAAAGAACAAGCTTGAATCAATGAAGTTAAATTTTGAATAGGATTTGGATCAATACAATGAATATTATAATATGCAACACCAAGATAATACAGATGCTGATTATGTCGAGGATAAACGTACATCATGAGTTGAAGCTGATCTGATTAATCGTGGAAGCAAATGCTTATATTGCCATGAAAATAGTTGAATCATGATTAAATTTTGAATAGGATTTGGATCAATACAATGAATATTATAATATGCAACACCAAGATAATACAGATGCTGATTATGTCGAGGATAAACAGTTACATCATGAGCTTGAAGCTGATCTGATTAATCGTGGAATGCAAATGCTTTATATTGCCTATGAAAGAACAAGCTTGAATCAATGAAGTTAAATTTTGAATAGGATTTGGATCAATACAATGAATATTATAATATGCAATACCAAGATAATACAGATGCTGATTATGTCGAGGATAAACAGTTACATCATGAGCTTGAAGCTGATCTGATTAATCGTGGAAAGCAAATTCTTTATATTGCCTATGAAAGAACAAGCTTGCATCAATGAAGTTAAATTTTGAATAGGATTTGGATCAATACAATGAATATTATAATATGCAACACCAAGATAATACAGATGTGATTATGTCGAGGATAAACAGTTACATCATGAGTTGAAGCTAATCATGAAAAGTTGATCTAGAATTTTGAATAGGATTTGGATCAATACAATGAATATTATAATATGCAATACCAAGATAATACAGATGCTGATTATGTCGAGGATAAACAGTTACATCATGAGTTTGAAGCTGATCTGATTAATCGTGGAAAGCAAATGCTTTATATTGCCTATGAAAGAACAAGCTTGAATCAATGAAGTTAAATTTTGAATAGGATTTGGATCAATACAATGAATATTATAATATGCAATACCAAGATAATACAGATGCTGATTATGTCGAGGATAAACAGTTACATCATGAGCTTGAAGCTGATCTGATTAATCGTGGAAAGCAAATGCTTTATATTGCCTATGAAAAAAAGCTTGAATCAATGAAGTTAAATTTTGAATAGGATTTGGATCAATACAATGAATATTATAATATGCAACACCAAGATAATACAGATGCTGATTATGTCGAGGATAAACAGTTACATCATGAGCTTGAAGCTCTGATAATCGTAGCAAATGCTTCATATTGCCTATGAAAAACAAGCTTGAATCAATGAAGTTAAATTTTGAATAGGATTTCGGATCAATACAATGAATATTATAATAGTGCAATACCAAGATAATACAGATGCTGATTATGTCGAGGATAAACAATTACATCATGAGCTTGAAGCTCTTCTGAATAATCGTAGAACATCAAATGCTTCATATTGCCTATGAAAAAATAGCATGCATTAGTTATATTGATAAATATAAATAGGATTTGGATCAATATAATGAATATTGTGACTATGATTGCAGAAGTTGGGTTCATTACATGCTTTGCAAATTATTTGACGTTAACGATCTAAAATATTTAGTACTCATTGATGCATGCCTGTCACAATGTAAGGGTAACTATATACATTATTTTATTATTTACCCAAATATGTACATATATTAATTTTGTACCCCCAAATTATAGATAGTTGTAAAACAATGTAATTATTGATGCCGCACTGGTTCATCTTGAGTATGTTCAAGATAAGTGATGTTTGAATGTGATCCATTTAATTGATTTTGAGAAAAGTAAATGAGGCCCCAGTGACGCTTCTGTTCGAAGATTACAAAGAGTTTAAGGAAATCTCTTTCATGAGGCAAATTGTCCACGATGTAAGTTGAATATACGAGTACTTATTAAATGAATGGTAAACTAGTCGGCAATAAGGAAATTGTAAATCCAAAAGAGGTAAGCGTTTTTACATATACAGAGTCTACTTACGTACTTATTGATGTTTCTCTATGTGTTTTTTAGAATTAAAAAAAGGAGATTACAGAAACAAGTCCTTATGAAGCAAACTGCAAAGATAACAGACAGTTGTTTGTTAGGCGCATTTGAATGTAAGCTTTGCAAGGCATATGTACAGGATGGTGCGCAAGAGGCCTATGAGTCTAGGCTTTAGAAGTTGCAACACAAGTGAACACTATAACTTCTGGCAAGTGAGTAAGGATATGGACGCCTTCACACATATTAACATCTCTAGCGGATATCTTCTATATAAAGACTTTTAAATCTGCTGAATGAATGAATGACTGAATTTTAAAATATCCATTGGAACACTTAAGGCAACAATTGCAAAGAATCATGTGGAGTGTGCGGCTATTGATGAAATGACCAGGGATCCAATGAAACCTCTTGAATTGCTTAAAGCAAAATTAAATAAATAAATAATAGAAGAAACCAACAATTCAGATATTGCATTGAAAATAAATGAAGAGAGAATAAAGAAAGGATGAAATGACACTTTCGAACAAACAATCGGAGTTCTCTAAGTGTCAAAGCCCGCAGATAATTGCTGTCAAACATACGAAGGAATATTAAGATGCTCGTATGCAAATGGGGTAGCTACAACAGATAAGATATATCTTTCTATTATCACAATATTATCTCTATCACTCTGCTTACATTTCCATATTTCAGATGCAAGACAACAATTTCGGAATTTGGCTACAAATGCTGATTATATCGAGGATAAACAATTACATCATGAGCTGGAACCTGATCTGATTAACCGTGTGAAACAAATGCTTCATATTGCCTATGAAAGAACAAGCTTGAATCAATGAAGTTAAATTTTGAATAGGATTTGGATCAATACAATGAATATTATAATATGCAATACTAAGATAATAGAGATGCTGATTATGTCGAGGATAAACAACTACATCATGAGCTTAAAGATGATCTGATTAATCGTGGAAAGCAAATGCTTTATATTGCCTATGAAAGAACAAGCTTGCATCAATGAAGTTGTTAAATTTTGAATATGATTTCGATCAATACAATGAATATTATAATATGCAATACCAAGATAATACAGATGCTGATTATGTCGAGGATAAACAGTTACATCATGAGTTTGAAGCTGATCTGATTAATCGTGGAATGCAAATGCTTTATATTGCCTATGAAAGAACAAGCTTGAATCAATGAAGGTTAAATTTTGAATAGGATTTCGATCAATACAATGAATATTATAATATGCAATACCAAGATAATACAGATGCTGATTATGTCGAGGATAAACAGCTACATCATGAGTTTGAAGCTGATCTGATTAATCGTGGAAAGCAAATGCTTTATATTGCCTATGAAAGAACAAGCTTGAATCAATGAAGGTTAAATTTTGAATAGGATTTCGATCAATACAATGAATATTATAATATGCAATACCAAGATAATACAGATGCTGATTATGTCGAGGATAAACAGTTACATCATGAGTTTGAAGCTGATCTGATTAATCGTGGAATGCAAATGCTTTATATTGCCTATGAAAGAACAAGCTTGAATCAATGAAGTTAAATTTTGAATAGGATTTCGATCAATACAATGAATATTATAATATGCAATACCAAGATAATACAGATGTTGATTATGTCGAGGATAAACAGTTACATCATGAGTTTGAAGCTGATCTGATTAATCGTGGAAAGCAAATTCTTTATATTGCCTATGAAAGAACAAGCTTGAATCAATGAAGTTAAATTTTGAATAGGATTTCGATCAATACAATGAATATTATAATATGCAACACCAAGATAACACAGATGCTGATTATGTCGAGGATAAACAGTTACATCATGAGCTTGAAGCTGATCTGATTAATCGTGGAAAGCAAATTCTTTATATTGCCTATGAAAAACAAGCTTGAATCAATGAAGTTAAATTTTGAATAGGATTTGGATCAATACAATGAATATTATAATATGCAATACCAAGATAATACAGATGCTGATTATGTCGAGGATAAACAGTTACATCATGAGCTTGAAGCTGATCTGATTAATCGTGGAAAGCAAATTCTTTATATTGCCTATGAATAAAAAGGTTTGAATCAATGAAGTTGTTAAATTTTGAATAGGATTTCGATCAATACAATGAATATTATAATATGCAACACCAAGATAATACAGATGCTGATTATGTCGAGGATAAACAACTACATCATGAGCTTGAAGCTGATCTGATTAATCGTGGAAAGCAAATTCTTTATATTGCCTATGAAAGAACAAGCTTGCATCAATGAAGTTAAATTTTGAATAGGATTTGGATCAATACAATGAATATTATAATATGCAATACCAAGATAACACAGATGCTGATTATGTCGAGGATAAATAGTTACATCATGAGTTTTGAAGCTGATCTGATTAATCGTGGAGAGCAAATTCTTTATATTGCCTATGAATATAAAGGTTTGAATCAATGAAGTTGTTAAATTTTGAATAGGATTTGGATCAATACAATGAATATTATAATATGCAACACCAAGATAATACAGATGTTGATTACGTCGAGGATAAACAACTACATCATGAGCTTGAAGCTGATCTGATTAAAAGTGGAAAGCAAATTCTTTATATTGCCTATGAATAAAAAGTGTTTGAATCAATGAAGTTTAATTTTGAATAGGATTTCGATCAATACAATGAATATTATAATATGCAACACCAAGATAATACAGATGCTGATTATGTCGAGGATAAACAACTACATCATGAGCTTGAAGCTGATCTGATTAATCGTGGAAAGTAAATTCTTTATATTGCCTATGAAAGAACAAGCTTGCATCAATGAAGTTAAATTTTGAATAGGATTTGGATCAATACAATGAATATTATAATATGCAACACCAAGATAATACGGATGCTGATTATGTCGAGGATAAACAACTACATCATGAGCTTGAAGCTGATCTGATTAATCGTGGAAAGTAAATTCTTTATATTGCCTATGAAAGAACAAGCTTGCATCAATGAAGTTAAATTTTGAATAGGATTTGGATCAATACAATGAATATTATAATATGCAACACCAAGATAATACAGATGCTGATTATGTCGAGGATAAACAGTTACATCATGAGTTTTAAAGCTGATCTGATTAATCGTGGAGAGCAAATTCTTTATATTGCCTATGAATAAAAAGGTTTGAATCAATGAAGTTGTTAAATTTTGAATACGATTTGGATCAATACAATGAATATTATAATATGCAACACCAAGATAATACAGATGTTGATTACGTCGAGGATAAACAACTACATCATGAGCTTGAAGCTGATCTGATTAAAAGTGGAAAGCAAATTCTTTATATTGCCTATGAATAAAAAGTGTTTGAATCAATGAAGTTTAATTTTGAATAGGATTTCGATCAATACAATGAATATTATAATATGCAACACCAAGATAATACAGATGCTGATTATGTCGAGGATAAACAACTACATCATGAGCTTGAAGCTGATCTGATTAATCGTGGAAAGTAAATTCTTTATATTGCCTATGAAAGAACAAGCTTGCATCAATGAAGTTAAATTTTGAATAGGATTTGGATCAATACAATGAATATTATAATATGCAATACCAAGATAATACAGGTGCTGATTATGTCGAGGGTAAACAGTTACATCATGAGCTTAAAGCTGATCTGATTAATCGTGGAAAGCAAATTCTTTATATTACCTATGAAAGAACAAGCTTGAATCAATGAAGTTAAATTTTGAATAGGATTTGGATCAATACAATGAATATTATAATATGCAATACCAAGATAATACAGATGCTGATTATGTCGAGAATAAACAGTCACATCATGAGTTTGAAGCTGATCTGATTAATCGTGGAATGCAAATGCTTTATATTGCCTATGAAAGAAAAAGCTTGAATCAATGAAGTTAAATTTTGAATAGGATTTGGATCAATACAATGAATATTATAATATGCAACTCCAAGATAATACAGATGCTGATTATGTCGAGAATAAACAGTCACATCATGAGTTTGAAGCTGATCTGATTAATCGTGGAAAGCAATTGCTTTATATTGCCTATGAAAGAACAAGCTTGAATCAATGAAGTTAAATTTTGAATATGATTCCGATCAATACAATGAATATTATAATATGCAATACCAAGATAACATAGATGCTGATTATGTTGAGGATAAAACAGCTACATCATGAGCTTAAAGCTAATCTGATTAATCGTGGAAAGCAAATGCTTTATATTGCCTATGAAAGAACAAGCTTGAATCAATGAAGTTAAATTTTTAATAGGATTTGGATCAATACAATGAATATTATAATATGCAACACCAAGATAATACAGATGTTGATTATGTCAAGGATAAACAACTACATCATGAGCTTGAAGCTGATCTGATTAATCGTGGAAAGCAAATTCTTTATATTGCCTATGAAAGAACAAGCTTGCATCAATGAAGTTAAATTTTGAATAGGATTTCGATCAATACAATGAATATTATAATATGCAATACCAAGATAACATAGATGCTGATTATGTCGAGGGTAAACAGTTACATCATGAGTTTGAAGCTGATCTGATTAATCGTGGAAAGCAAATTCTTTATATTGCCTATGAAAGAACAAGCTTGCATCAATGAAGTTAAATTTTGAATAGGATTTCGATCAATACAATGAATATTATAATATGCAATACCAAGATAACATAGATGCTGATTATGTCGAGGGTAAACAGTTACATCATGAGCTTGAAGCTGATCTGATTAATCGTGGAGAGCAAATTCTTTATATTGCCTATGAATAAAAAGGTTTGAATCAATGAAGTTGTTAAATTTTGAATAGGATTTGGATCAATACAATGAATAATTTAATATGCAACACCAAGATAATACAGATGTTGATTATGTCGAGGATAAGCAGTTACATCATGAGCTTAAAGCTAATCTGATTAATCGTGGAAAGCAAATGCTTTATATTGCCTATGAAAGAACAAGCTTGAATCAATGAAGAAAAATTTTGAATAGGATTTGGATCAATACAATGAATATTACAATATGCAACACCAAGATAATACAGATGTTGATTATGTCGAGGATAAACAGTTACATCATGAGCTTAAAGCTAATCTGATTAATCGTGGAAAGCAAATGCTTTATATTGCCTATGAAAGAACAAGCTTGAATCAATGAAGTTAAATTTTTAATAGGATTTCGATCAATACAATGAATATTATAATATGCAATACCAAGATAATACAGATGCTGATTATGTCGAGGATAAACAGTTACATCATGAGCTTAAAGCTAATCTGATTAAAAGTGGAAAGCAAATGCTTTATATTGCCTATGAAAGAACAAGCTTGAATCAATGAAGTTAATTTTTGAATAGGATTTGGATCAATACAATGAATATTATAATCTGCAATACCAAGATAATACAGATGTTGATTATGTCGAGGATAAACAGTTACATCATGAGTTTGAAGCTGATCTGATTTATCGTGGAAAGCAAATTCTTTATATTGCCTATGAATAAAAAGGTTTGAATCAATGAAGTTGTTAAATTTTGAATAGGATTTCGATCAATACAACGAATATTATAATATGCAATACCAAGATAACATAGATGCTGATTATGTCGAGGATAAACAGTCTCATCATTAGCTGCACCTGATCTGATTAATCGTGGAAAGCAAATGCTTTATATTGCCTATGAAAGAACAAGCTTGAATCAATGAAGTTAAATTTTGAATAGGATTTCGATCAATACAACGAATATTATAATATACAACACCAAGATAATACAGATGTTGATTATGTCGAGGATAAACAGTCACATCATTAGCTGCACCTGATCTGATTAATCGTGGAAAGCAAATGCTTTATATTGCCTATGAAAGAACAAGCTTGAATCAATGAAGTTAAATTTTGAATAGGATTTGGATCAATACAATGAATATTATAATATGCAATACCAAGATAACATAGATGCTGATTATGTCGGGTATAAACAGTTACATCATGAGCTTAAAGCTGATCTGATTAATCGTGGAAAGCAAATGCTTAATATTGCCTATGAATAAAAAGTGTTTGAATCAATGAAGTTGTTAAGTTTTGAATAGGATTTCGATCAATACAATGAATATTGTAATATGCAATACCAAGATAATACAGATGCTGATTATGTCGAGGATAAACAGTTACATCATGAGCTGGCACCTGATCTGATTAATCGTGGGAAGCAAATGCTTTATATTGCCTATGAATAAAAAGTGTTTGAATCAATGAAGTTGTTAAGTTTTGAATAGGATTTTGATCAATACAACGAATATTATAATATGCAACACCAAGATAATACAGATGTTGATTATGTCGAGGATAAACAGTTACATCATGAGCTTAAAGCTGATCTGATTAATCGTGGAAAGCAAATTGACGCAGAATTGAGGAATCTACTTTAACTACTGTTAGGACTGATATTTGAAACTGAATTTTCTAATAATGGAATTGTGTAATTTGAACACATTGTGTAAGGTCCTCCCACTGATCAAAAGAGTAGAAGCGATACCGCTGAAAGTTGTGTGTATACAACGAAGATTTAATGCATTTAATTTATGAATGATTGCTGTTTGCACATAAGTTTTCCCACAACCTGCGTGAGCCGTTAAACAAAATACATTGCTACCAGTATCATGATTCAACTTCTCGTAATACACACTCTATAATATTACGTTGTTCATCATTAGCGCTATTTAACATATCTTCAAAAATATTTTCTTTTTCAATGCGGATAGTACTATCACTGAAAACAGAATCAACAGGGAAATAAACACTGATTGGAAGACCAAATTCTTGACATGAAGTATTATGAGTCTGAAGAGTATCATCGATTATTAGAAGAGTTCGATTATAAGAAATATCCTGACTGAAGTCCATAAGAAAATCTTCACTTATATCATCTTTGAATTTATTCCATAACACATTCGCTGGAGCATTCAAACCACAAATAAACCCAACTAACTCTCGTAATTGTCTTGGAGATTAGTTTGTTTTACTTCATTTAAACATTCACGCCATTCGTTGTCATTCAATGCAAACCCCCGCGCGTGGCATGCTTCCATAAAAGTAGGATACACAATCCAATTATAGAATCGTAAATTCTCAAAAAAAACATGACACCACGAACGTGTAATAGAAGTAACCGTAAATGAAATAACTCTACTGCATTCACAACATAAACGGCTGTGTGTTGTTGTTGTCGGAAAGAGGTTATCTTTAACACCTTTTCTTACCTAAGCAACTAAACCAATTTTGATAAGATTGGGATTGTTTACGTCTTGCGCAGAATACCTTTCAATTGGTAATTTTTTTTTTTTTTTTTGTCGGTGTAAGCAGGATAGATTCGAAAAGCAAAGCAAGGTAGTCTATCATTGAAAACAACCAATTGATGAGACTACAAATTTAAATGGGATTTAATCTGGACACGAACCAATATTTTTTGTTGCATACTGTTAGGCTGTTTTAAATAATCAATGCTTATTATACACTAGACTTGTGCGTGAATGCATTCAAAATGCCTTTTGAATCATCCACTTTAAGAAGAGAAAATCCTTTGCCGAACCGATTTAAAGTCAATGTGAATGTATGTTGAATTTCATTTCTGTAAAGTGAATGTTGTTCCCATTTACATGTTCCTATGTTCCTATAGATGTCTATTGTGAATGAAAATTAATGTGAGTACATCATTTCTATTTGCTCTAAAAAATATCTCAAGGTTCGATTGATGGCATCGCAATCGAAAAGGGGCATTCAATTTCCAATTTTTGACTTACATAACATAGGTATTTATGCTATTATATATCGACCAGAATGTTTTACATTCTCGACTTGATTGGCTATGAATTGTTTGTAGAGGAACGGCTTCGTTTTCCTGTTTCCTTTAAACGGAGCCCTGATAATTTCATCTATTGCATTCTAACCTTGTGTTTTCGATTTTCTTTAACAAATATTCAAGTTTTGTAAAGAATATTTCTTTGTTTTCAAAAGACTTACATCAACGTGGATTAAAAATCTGCTTGACTGGTATAGTATAAACTAGTTTTACTTAAAACAAAGGTCTTGTTAACCAAACCAAAGTTTTGAGCTTATAATATTCCTAGTCTATTTTGGGATTTCAAATAACCACGTAGATTTGATTTGGAGACTAATATTTGAAGATATCTTATTATGATCCCAAAGGGATCAAGTCCAAGCTTATATTATATGTTTTCCCAATGGCTTGATAGGATTTATTCTTTCAAAAATTATCTGTTATCGAGTTAGGAACATATATATTGCGTGATATGCTGGATTGCGACAGCCTTGCTTATGGCTCCTTTAAAATCGTGATTATTCTGCCAATCCAATAAACACTAAAGTGAAACCTAGGACCAAGGTTTCTTCAGGGTGGATGCGTACTCCTCATATGATGGATAACAAGGTCAATACAATAGTTTTTTTTTGGATTAATTTCATATTAAATAGAAATGAATAGAAATAAAAAAAGTTTAATGGCATTATTATAGACAAACACGAGTTTACTCAGAAGTCTTACGGCCCATTGTTATGTCACCTTATGTCCTTGGACCCAACACGCAGAATCAATAATAAGAATTAATAAAAAGAATCAAGTCCCAGATTGCTCAAATCTTCGAAAACTCAGAATTTGAAACCAATGAATGAAAATAAATTCACGTTATTTTTGTGTTTTTTTTTTATTGAATATTCAACTCGAACATAATTATTTTTTCTGTTTTTGTTTTTTTTTTTTTTTACTTAATTACTTTTGTTCTAAATATTATATTTTTATTTAAATTTTAAATTGTTGCCTTTGTTTTTGTTTCTTAAGTACACAAATTGTTTTTCATTTTTTTTGTTTGTTTTAGGCCTTTCTTTTCTATTTGAAAGTTTTTTTGTTAGATATTTGCTTTTATTTTATTTTTTGTTTTAATTAAATATAAATAAAAAATATATAAAAAAAAAAAAATTGTATTCTTTTTGTTTTTTGTGTTTATATTTTATGATTTTCATATTTTTAAATTGAAAAAAAAAAAAAAAAATATGCTTTGGTTATTGCTGTACGCATACATTTATATAATTAATTAATTAATATTATTAATTTTAATTATGAATAAAGAAAAACAAAATAATTATAAAATAAAGACTTTTTTTGTTTTTTGAATAATTTAAAGTTCTTAAAGAAAAAATTTATAAAAAAAAAAAATGTGTTTAAGGATTCTAACGACTAAACATGTGGGTGTTTCTTAAAATTATTTTTATTATATTTTAATGTTTATGTTACCATTATTATTACTATTAAAAATATTAAGAAATAATTGATAATGTTTTCATTATATTGAATAAGCCACGCTTCGGTTTTCAAGGCCTCATAAATGTACAGAGTTCAGTTTGTCAATTTTATTAATAAAATTTTTTTGAATTTTCATTAAAATTATTAATATAATTTTGCTTAAACTTATTTTAAAAAAAAAATTATATATATATATATATGTATGTATATATGTGTATGTATGTGTATAATTACCAAGAAAAAAATATTATATATATAATATAATTAATGAAGGCATATTTTCATTTATTGTAACATGTTCTTATTAAGTTTTCTTAATTTTTAACATTTAAACTTAATTTATTTATTTTGTTTTATCCTTTATGAATTTCTTGTTTGTTTTTTCATATTTTTTCATTTTGTTTTGTTTTTTTTTAAGTCTTTTGCGTTTATCATTGAATTGAAAATTGTTTTGTATTTTCTTTCAATTAATTAATTTTCTATATATGAATACATTTATATATTTAAGTACATTAGGATATTTAATTTTTTAAATATATTTATATAGCATAGCAATCGTTGTTCCTTGAATAAAAGCAGCAATCAAAAATATTTTTAATCATAATTTCATAAATACAAATAATTAATTAAATTATTATTTAAAAAAAAAAAATAGAATGTTTCACATGACTACAACTAATTTTTTTGTAATATTTTGATTTGTTTTATTAAAATCTAATTTCATTTAATTTATTACAATAATATTTTTCTTTATTAAGTTTCAATGTTTCATTAATTTTTTTTTTTTTTTAGTTTCTCCTTGAAATTAATTGTTTTATTTTCAGTTTTTATTTTATTCTATTGATTTTTAAGTTTTTATTTATAAATTTTCTTTTGTTTTTGATTATTCATTTTTATTATTATTTATATAGATTTATTATAGTTTTATTTTTTGTTTGTTGTCCTTTTTAATTAAAATTCTTAAAATTGTTTAAAATGTAGTAAGGAGCAGGCAGCTTTTGCTTAATTTCAATTAGCACTTTCGTTAAAATAAAATATCGAAATCATATAAACTTTGGAATAAATAGTACTATGGATGCCCTGAACTTGAGCAAATTGAACCAAGGGAGGACGACAATCACATCGTCAAAAGTTAAATTTTAAACTAGAAAGAAGGTTATCTTGGACTATGCCGAAGATGAAATACTCTTCACGGGATTTGTATGGGAGGTACCCTCCTTAGTGGTCCAATTGGGCCGGTTCCATCAAAAGTCCTGCGCCTATCTTGGAAACTGATAGAGTCCAAGTTTCAGTTCGATAGGACAAAAAACCAAAAAAGTTTTTCTAATAAGAACATGAATTCAAATGGGTGTTTTGTATGGGAGGTATCCTCCCTAGTGGTCTGATTGGGCTGCTTTCGATAAATGTTCTGTGCCTGTATTGGAAACTGATAGAGTCTAAGTTTCAGTTCAATAGGCCAAAAAAGGTTTTCTAATAAGAACATGAATTCAAATGGGTGGGTTGTATGGGGGGTATATCCCCTAGTGGTCCGATTCGGGTGGTTCCGACAAATGTACTGCGTATGGTAAAAAGAAAGGTTCGAGCAAAATTTCAGCTCTCTAGCTCAAAAACTGAGGGACTAGTTTGCATACAGACGGACAGACGGACTTGGCTTAATCAATTTGTCTAATCGAGCAGATCAAGAATATATAATATATACTTTATGTGGTTTTTTGTTTGTCTCCTTCTGCCTGTTACAAACTTCATGACAAACTTATAATACCATTCACTCCCGTGAAGAGTATAGAAAGGTAAGTTTAAAGACTTAAACAATGTTGCTGTAGTATTTTTGTCGTTAGTGTTGTTGTCATGACTAGTGTATTATTGGCTTAACCAATCGACTGATCAATCAATCAATCAATCAATGAATTCATTTATAAATCAATGAAAGGAATGTACTTTATTTGTATGAGAGCAGAATTCAATCAGCAATCGTCTTAACAATCAATCAATAAGTTTATCAATCAAAGGATTGTTTTTTTTCATTAAAATTTTGTTTGCATGATAGCAACAATCAATCAATAAATCAATCGACCAATCAATCAATCAACCAATGAATTTATCAATCAACAAATCAATGAACTAATAAATTTTATTAATAAATCAATCAATCACTCAATCAAAGGAATGTTTATCTTAATTATATAATTTATTAATGTCTAGTTTATAAATCTGATTGATCAGATAAATAAGTAGTAGGTATATAGTATTAATCTTGTTTTTGTCTTTATTTTTTCGAAAATAGGCGCAGTTAAATTTCTTTTTACTCGCTATTATTTGTTTTTGGTGGCTTTTGTCTTTTGTAATTCTGGTTCTTTGCAATTTTTTTTTCGAAGAACTTTGTGAATTTATTTTTCAACACCCAAAAATTTGGCTGCCTCGTCGGCCGATGAAAGCAATTTATTTAATATACCTTGATCGCTGATCCCAAGCAAATTTCCAATGAGATCTCCACTTTGTTGTGCATTATTGTTGTTGTTATTACTATTGTTATTGTTGTTATTGTTACCATATTGATGATTATGATGGTGTTGTTGTTCATTATCGGGTAGAGTAGATGCTATATTTTCTTTATGCTCACCCAAACGACTTGAACGCCACTCACTGGCCTTGCTGAGAAGTTCTTGTATTTTTGGTGCATGCATGGCACCCAAAGCATTTGACATGACTGCCACTGCATTGACATTGGAATTTGTAACTGTTGACTTACCACTGACCATTGTTGAGAAGGAGGAGGAGGATGATGATGATGATGTGGATGATGATGAAGGTGGCATTAATGAAGGTGGAGGTGGTGTAGCTGCCATTTGTTCATCATCAGAGAAATCTGAACCAGAATTACCAGCAGCACCATGATCACCAATTAAAGCACCACCGCTACCACCACCACCACTAACTCCTCCAGTGCCACAATTTAAACCATTGACACCATTATATTGACGCCCATTGTGCTTCTTCATATGACGCAGCATGCTGTGCTTTAATGTGAATTTGCGTAAGCAAATCTCACATTGAAATGGGCGTTCCCCCGAATGTGTACGCATGTGACGACGTAAGTCCTCGGTGGACCAGAAGCGACGCACACAAAATGCACAAATCACTTTGCGATTGCTATAATCAGGATATTTACCTGATGATGATGATGAGGACTTGCCTGCATTTGTGTCACGTTCACGCTCGCGTTCATCTTCATCGGTTGCTGCAGTAGTAGGAGCAGCATGTAGGGGTTGGGGCTCAACATCAGTTTCAATAGCACCTTTGGCTAACAATAAAGCAAAATCCTGGGCATGTTGATTCTTAATGTGTTCCAGGCATTGTATGCGTTCGCCAAAGGAACTTTCACATAGATGACACTTGTAAGGCAAATCACTTGAAGCGGCCGCCTCAGAAGTAGACCCAGCAGTAGCACCAGCACCAGGTGACGATGATGAGTTGGCACCAGTAGTTTCATTAGCTGCTGGACCAACTTTGTTACCAGAATTGGGAACAGCAGCAGCATTGACAGCTGCTGCAGCAACAGCGGCTGCTGCACTTAATTGATTGAATTGTACAGCAGCAATTTGTTTCAGTAGTTGCTCCTGTTGTTCATGTTCTCGTTGTTTGCGTCTCTCCTGTTCGCGGCGTTCGCGTTCCAATTGTGCCTCTTCAGCTTTGCGGCGGCGTTCTTCTTCTTCGCGTTGTCGTTGCTGTTGTTCGATTTCTTCAACGGATTTCGGCACTGGTATGGGTTCAGTGACATCTTCAGTAGGCACATAGACCGACATGGCTGACTCAACATTGCCATGCTTACGTAGCAAATGACGATCACAATTACTCTTTGTGGTAAAGAGGAGTGGGCAATGTGAACATTTGAATGGCTTCTGACCTGTGTGCGTCAATATATGACGACGTAAGGAGCTCGACCAAGGAAACATACGCTGGCAATAAGGACAGGAGACACGATTCGGTGCCAAACTATATGCTGACTTCTTTTTCGGTTCAACCGGTGCGGTAACATCCTCTGTGCCTGAGTTATTGCTTTCACTGGCACTGCCAGAGGCAACTAGACCCTCTTCGTCGCTCTGTTCCATATGATTAGCCACATCGCTAGGACGAAAGTATGTATTGAATGAGGACATTTGATTGCTGGTGGCATTGTCAACGAGCTTTGAGACGGGCACAAGATCTTGAGACTCATCTTTGAATGGTGAACTGGCAACCTCTTTAAGGAATTTACCGACTGAACCGGCTTGAGCAATCATTGATTTCATGGCTTGAGCCTTTGTACCGCCACTGGCGTGAGATATTGACGTTGGTGTCGGTATTGGTGTTTTTAGTTCTTCGTTCGATTTGACCACTTGTTTTGCTGGCGTTGGAGTTGATTTCGATGATGTTGGTGTCATCGATAGACCAGCTTTCATAGCTTGCTCAAGAATGGTTTCAGCCATTCTCTTGGCAGATTCATGCTTCTCTTTAGATTTATAAGTTGAAGGCTTAACTTCCATTGGTTTAATAGGCAAAGAAGTAGGAGCAACTAAAGCATAAGCAGTTTTAATTTCATCATCTTTATGATGATTAGTTTCATTTTTATTAGCAACAGCATCATCATGCTTAATATCAGCATCATCATCATCATCCGGTATGACCTCAATATCATCACCTATTTGTTCAACGTCATCAACGTTGTTATCATCAGCATTGCCATCATGATGATCGTTATTGTCATCATGATCACCATCGTCATCATCATCTTCGTCGTCATGGCCATCATCTTCATCAATTATCAATTTGGGTTCATCATCTTCCATGGCACCATTGCCATTTGTGTCATTGTTACTACTCTGATTGCTATGATTCATGTGAGCGACAAAGCTAAACTGTCCTTGAACGATATTATTGGGCATGTTGCCACCAACAGTTGTAGCGGCAGAAGCACCACCACCAACTCCACTACCAAGCAATAGATGATTCGCTGTAATACTACTGGAACCATGAGCCAAGGCTTGTTGAAGCAAATCAGTATCTTTACGTGCTTTAAGTTGTTGAGCTAAAATTGCATATTTCACTTGCTCTGAGATGGGTGACGCGGTGGCGGCGCCTATGCCACTTTTGTTTGACGCGAGATGTCCATGATGAGCACTATTTTGGGCTTGAGCAAAAGCCTGCAAATGATTGAAACTATTCATGGCAGCGGCAGCAGCATTACTGGAGGCCCCACGGCCACGCATTACATGATGACCGCTACGTTGACGTTGGGCATAGTACTGGGGATGTTGTTGCTTGACATGGCGCTCCATATTTGAGCGTAAGGTAAATCTAGCGGAGCAATGTTCACAGGCAAATGGACGCTCAGTGCGATAGCGACGTTGTTTCTGCTTGGGCATGAGTACACCATTCTTGATGACCATTTTAACTGGTCCACCTGATAGTACAGTCGGCGGAATATTATGATGATGTGGATGATGCTGATGATGGGAATGGCGTGGTATAGTCAATGAAGCGCCACCACTATTTGCTGTTGATGGAGCTGCTGAAGGCGATGATCGCATCGACTTGGGTAATAGCTGAACTGCAATCGAATTCGGTGAAGATTGTGCACTCGATTTATCACTTGACATTAATGGACTTATTTGTGGCAACATTGTAGTTGGTGAATTGGTGGCATTGTGTTTATTGATGGCCTCATTTACATTGATAGATGAACTGGTTGCGCCTCCCGAGGCTGCACTGCCATTACTGGCGGCTGCATTACCAAACATGCGACTCATGAGCGGTGCAAATTTTTGCAAATCATTGATCTGATTTGGCATAAAAGAGTTTTGCAAGAAGAAGGGATTCAATGGTTGAAAGACAAGGTTGCGATACAATTGCTGGAAATATTGAGCTGGATCAACGAGTGCCTTTGGAAAAGCTTCGTTCAAGAGCTGTTGTTGAGCTAGCAAAAATTGTTGATTCTTCTCGAGCATGGCAAAATCAAATTTGGGCTCAGCAGCAGCACCAATGCCACTAGCACCACCAAGCGAATTCAATTCTGGTTCATTGGTTAACTGTGATAATCCGCTGGACTTTTCACCATTTGGTTTTTTGCTTAAATCCAGTGCATCCATACTTAAGTCAATGGGTGATGGGTGATCAGTGGGGACTGCAGCTTGATTTAAATTATTTGTTGTTGTTTGTGGTGGCTCATTGTAGATTGATGAATTCGATTTATCGAGCAATTGTTCGAGACTCTTAACTTGAATCTTAAGTGGTTTGTTGTTTGCAGCTTGAGCATGACCATGATGTGTATGATGATGATGATCTGCCAATAACATTTCCTTTAAATGTGAAACTGGAGTCGAACGATCCTTGGGTTGATGGTAAAGTGATTGAAAAGCACCAGCACTAGTACTATTTCCACCACTACCAATAGCAGCTGCAGCACTTGTCATTTCAATATCATCATCGAAATCAGATGAACCATTAAATAAATGTAATTTCTTGACAGGATCATCACAAGAGGAATCTTCCGATGGATGATAGATAATTGCGCGTTTTACTTCATCTCTTGTCGTCTTTGCATGACGATTACGTAAATGACGTTCACAATTCGCTTTTGTGGTAAAAGCATAATTACATACGGCACATTCATAGGGGCGATCCCCATTATGGGTACGCATGTGACGTACAAGAGCTGCTTTGTCACATATCGAATAAGGACACATATTACAACGGAATGGACCAGCTGGTCCAACGGCACTTAAATGTATACGATTGTGTCCTTTGAGTGCACGCAAATTGGGAAATACTGCCGTACAAAGTTTACACGGAAACTCGCCACGTAATTTCATTTTTCGAAATTCTGATGTGAAAGCATCTTGAGCCTCTTCTTCATCTTTATCGCAACTATAATTACTGGATGGTGTATTTACCGATTGCTCGAAATTCTTTAAGAAATTTGATGTAGACGAAGATGATGTCATATTGAGTATTGATTGTATATCAGCCAAATCTTTAGAATCTTGTGATTGCTTTGTATCGGCAACTTCGTATTTGAGCAATGATGATGTATTATCGGATGGTTCATCATTATAAAGGGGCGATAACATGCTGACAGCAGTTTTATTATTCTTTAAATACAATTGACGTAATAGTTCTTCACGACGTTGTAAATCGGTTGAAACTATTGGATGATCATCAGCTTCATTATCATTATTGACATTAACGTCATCAGCATTGCCTTCTTTATCATCATCATTATGTTGAGGAACATTCTTTTGATTATTTTGAGATGTTTCTATTTGCTGATCATTTTGATAGTGAACACCACCATTATCAGCTTCATCCTCATCATCATCATCATCATCATCACTGTTGCCCTCAACACTTTCAAAATCAGTAGAATCTTCATCATTATTAAGAAAGTTTGCTGAGAAGCTTAATTGATTGGCCGAAGTTACCGGGTTAATCGGCGAGGAACTTCTTTGCTCAAGTTTCTTAAGTTTTTCTAGAGCCTTCAATGTATTCTTTAGTTTTTTAGTACATGGATGGGTATGAAGTTGACGATGTGTCCGAAATACAACCTTGCAACGACGACACTTCGTTGGTATATTGGGATGAGAATGATCCATGTGTATGCCCAAATCACGCAAGCAAATGAAATCAACTAGTTTACAAACGGGACAAGATAATGTCGGATCAAGTTGATATTCAGCTGAGTTAACTTTTCTAATTGTTGTGGGTTCTTCGGGTTCTGCACCAACAGCAACAGTAGCAACATCTGGTGTGCTTGTTATAATATCAGCGTCAGGCTCATCACTATCATCATTATCATTATCACCACCACCACCACCACCACCATAATCATCTCTTTTTATGATATTGGCATCAATTTCGTTGACTTCATCACCAACTTCATGATCTTGATGATCATCATCACTAACATTACCACAATCATCATCATGATTATCATGGTTGTCATTGATGGATGCTTCTTCTTCAGCTTCAGCTTCAATTATATTGTTATTAATTGTGGTCTTCACGCGCCGATGCTTTGCAATTCCTCCTGTTGTCATAAGCACGAGCTTATCATTATCACCCGGAGAAGCAAGTGTAGTAGCATCATCATTATCATCATCACCAGTAACAGTAGCAGTAGCAGCAGATTCATTAACATTTTCAATTTCTGATGTCGTCGTTGTCACTTTGGTATTGTTGGTATTGTTGTCATCACCAACATTTAATTGAAGATCGCCCGAATCATGCTTTTTTCGTTTCAAATTGTTGTTGGCTTTTAAATTGTTATTGTTATTGTTGTTGTTGTTATTATTGTTATTATGATGATGATGATGATGATTACTATTATTATTATTAAGGTTGTTGTCGTTGTTGTTGTTGTTGTTGTTGTTCTTATTATTGCTGGATGAGCTTTGACTGTTGGCACTTGTTGAATCCATTGAGCAACTGCCATCATCACTTTCGTAACTTTCTATGTTGCCAACACTACCACTTCCACTACCATTTAAACGACGCTTTCCACCATTACCACCAGTACTACTAATACCAATACCACTTACTAAGCCACCAACACCAACACCAACACCAACACCAACACCATTAACCATTAATGTTTGCTGCTTATTAACACCTTCATTACCCCCACCTCCACCTTCACCTCCTCCTCTGCTGCTACTCGCAATAGTTGAGGTTAAAGCATTTGGTGTTGCTGCTGCTGCTGCTGAAGTTGTTGATGTTTGTGTTGCTGCTGAACCACCACCACCTCCATTATTCTTTGTTCCATTCGAGTTGCGACGATGATGATGATTCTGTTGATGCTGTTTGTGTGTGCGCATATGACGATGCATATTACCATTTGTAGTAAAGGTTAGATGACAATATTTACAGTTAAATGGACGTTCACCAGTGTGCACGAGCACATGACGATCCAATGATGAGGCCGATGAAAGCACCTATAAAATAGAGAGAAAGACAGATAGAAGAAAGAAGAAAAATGAGAAATGAAAGTGGGGAAAAATTTTCAATATTTAAAACGTAATAAATAACTTACAAATATGTATCTACTACCTTTAAACTTTTTCTTCTTATAATACTATAGTGTTATGTAGGTATATCAGGAAAATATAAAAGCTTCCCCTTATAATGGTCTTAACTGTACTTGGTATGTAGATACTTATATAATAATAATATGTCAAGTGATTTTAAGTTATAGTAGACAAGCAGATAGATCCCTACTTAGGGCGAAGCAGGCTAAAGAGATGCTTTTGTCACGCATGGGTGGGTGCCTTTTGTCTAAAGACAGAACTTCCCCTTCTTAGAAATCTTTCTTGAAATTTCAAATAAATTGTAATCAAATGAAATGAAATTTTGTTTTGTATGAAGTTTAATTCATTTTAACTTTTATTTTAAGAAAGGAGCTCGAAAATCCCATCAATTCTATTCAATGCCATTCTGGGATGTACATGATCACTAAGCGCGCTCTTCTAGGTATATTCTAATCTGGAAACCCTTTGATTGTCCTTATTGCAATTTCCAATTCAGTTCAGTCTCTTAGTCTAATATTAAAGTCTGTCAAAATCTCAAGAACCAAAGTTTTGAAATACACTATATTGAGAACAATAGGAATATGTAAAAATGAGCCAAGTGCGAGTCAGACTCATACACGGAACCTGAACCTGAATTTTAATGGGGGTTTGTATGGGAGGTACCCTCCCTAGCAATCCGATCAAACCGAAATTTCGTCAATATAAGTTGCTGATATATAGCCACTAACCATCCAAATTTCATCGTGGGATTACTGGATCATATAGCTGGCATACAAACCAAAATGTTTCTTGTATGGGGACACTTTAAGTTTTTGAAAATATTTTACTCTTAGTATTTGTGACTGATGCCCGGAACTACACATTCTGTGAAAATTTCAACTCTCTAGCTATTGCGGTCTATGAGATATGACCCGAGGACGGACGGACGGACAACGAAGTCTCTGCAATAGGGTTCCTTTTGGTACCCTTTGGGTCCGGAACCCTAAAAAGAAGATCATCTTCGGTTATGCCGAAGTTGTAACACTCTTCACGCAACTTTCTATATCCACTGATTATTGTTCAGATGTCTCAATGCCTATACCCTTTCGTGGGTGGGGGTTTTTTTTTCATACTGTAAGTAATCCTAAGATCATGAAATTTTCATGGCTAGTAAGTAAACTAAGTCAGATACTCATAGTTTTGAAATTTCAGCTCGATAACAGGAAAAACATAAAAGTTTTTCAAATAAAAACAAGGATTTGAATCAGACTTTGTATGTACAATGCGGTAAACCTAGGATCCTGAAATTTCCGTGGTTAGCAAATATGGGTTAGACACTAATAGTGTCTAGATTTCAGCTTGATAATAAAAAAACAAAAAAGTATTTTAAATAAAAACATGAATTTGAATCTGAGTATGAATGGGAGCTACGTTATCCAGTAATCCTAGGACCTTGAAATTTGCATGGATAGTAAAGATGGGCTAGACAAAGTTTATGACAAACCCATAATACTGTACTATTAACTGTATGAAGAGTATAATGATGGTATATGAAATAAAAAGAGGCCTTCAAGAGACTATGAAAGATGACTAGGGTCTATCTGGTCTAATATGCTATCAAACTATGATTCGAATTCTTTTGAGTGGTCTGACTGATTGAATTACCTATATAAAAATTAAAGGAACTAGCACTACAATATTAGAATATTATATGTGTGTGTATGTATGTGTTTGTGCTTACCTTTGAGCATATTTTGCATGTGAAATTCTCAGTATCACCTGAGGAATAATTATGGGATCTTATATGATTTGTAAATTCATGTGGTGTTGCTGAGACAACCTCACAAATTGGGCATACAAATTTCATATGTTCATTATGAGGCTGATGGTGAAGATGATGATGTTGATGATGATGATCAGCACCACTCATTGATTCTGGACTAGAGACACCATGCGGTGATGAGTCACCCGATGATGATGCAACACTAACATTGGCATTCAATGAATATTGACTACCATTGCCACTAGCATCAACAAAACCCGATTCATTATTGCTTAGTTGTTGCTGCTGTTGTTGATCCAAATTGCTTCGATTGAAACGAAATTTCTTACGAAGTGAATTCCCTGATTCCGAATCGGTTATCAGTTGAACTATAGGATTAGCGCCACTACGTTTATCTAAACGATGGGGATTACTACTGGCGCGACGGCGTTTATGTGTGCGTTGATGATGTTTTTTCACTGCTGTTGAATCATCATTATTATCACCATCACCATCAGCATCAGCAGCAGCATCATCATCATCATCATCATTCTTATGATCTTCATCTTCAGATTTAATTTTGACCAGATTTTCCTCCATTTCTTCTTCAACACCATCATCATTAACATTATCATCGTGATCGTTATCATGATCATGATCATGATTAATATCACCATCAATATTATCATCATCATCATGTTCAGAGTCTCTTGTGCACCGCAATTTACGTTTGCGCGTTGTTGTTAGAATGTCAGGGCCCCCATTGGTAGTAGTTGTTGTTGTTACAATTTTGTTTGTGTTGCTGTTGTTGGTCTTGCTGTGAGGCGTTGAAGTTGCCGCACTATGAGCGCTTAACTTCTTTGGTGTGCGTCCCATATCGAGTTGTTCCACTGAGGACTCCGATGTTGAGGAATCACGTCTTTCCATTTTGATTTTTTGGAGTTCTGATTCTGTTGTTGTTGTTGTTGTTGTTGTTGCTGGTGTTGTTTTTGCTGTTGTTGTTGTTTTTGCATGTTGTGGCGTTGCAAGCATTTTCGTTGTTCTTATTTCGTTTTCGTTTTCGGTTTTGTTTTTTTTTTTTGTTTTTGTTTCTGTTGCTTTTAATTTGAGATCCTTCAATTGTTTGCTTAATTTTGCTTTTGCTTTTTGAGAGAATAATTTAATTTCGGTTGATAATCTATAAATGAGAGAAATGAAATATGAAAAAATGTGAAAGTTTTCATTAGTTTTTCTTTTTTTAATTACGGTAAACCTAGGTATTTAAATTTACTTATTCTCAATTTTTTTAATTAGTATGTTGCTTCAGAATATTTACAGTTAATAAATCAGAGAATTTGAAAGTGAAATACTAATCATGACTATCTTCATATTATATTAATTGGAATTTTTGTTGCTTTCGATTTCTAAATTTCATGTTTACAATTTTTTGTTTTTGTTTAGAGGATTTCGTTTTGTTGTTGGGGTTTCTTTTATCACCACTAGTATCGTTCGTGTGTATCTGGAATTCTCATTCACCAATTTACCAAATCCAATTTTTGAATATGAAATACAAAACTATGTAGTTTTTGCTATTTAATCATTGATTGTTTTCAGCATTGAACATAGGATACTTTTGGTGGATCGAATTTTGCATATAAAATATAGAGACAGATATTTTAAAATCAAGTTGGGAAGCAAGAATGAAATACCAGAAATGTTTGTAATGGAACTTATTAATAGCGACGGACGAACGAACCCGTAACTGCACATATGTTCTACTGAAAATGAAGAACATCTCATTTTGATTTATTTTCTATTCATGATCGTACTGAACGCAATATAGTTTTAAATAAAATTTAATACTCTTCACAGCAAATAAACTACTTATTTATAATAGTTAAGTTCAATTAAGATCACTACCCACCATCACCCACCAAATACTATGGACTATCAACCTAGCCTAGGAGGCAGCAGAGGGGAAATAGGCGTACGAGCCAGGGTGGTCTATCGCTAAAAAGCTCTGGCCCTCCTATCAGTCGAAAAAAACATTTAAACTCCTACACTTTAACAAGAAAAGGATTCGGATGATGACAGGAGTTCTAAAGGGCAATTGGGCGAATGCCTCAGAGGCTACATGTTCCTCACCAGGACTTCTGTCGTAGCTGCCAAAATGTGAAGGAAGAAGAAAGCATTCAGCACCTCCTGTTTGACTGCCCTGCACTACTCAGAAGGCGTTCCCGCTTTCTTGGAATGCCATTTTTTGAGGACTTGGGTAGTTTGGCGAGAGTCCCGCTGGGGGTTTTGGCTGAATTTGTTGATTCTTCTGGTTGGTTTCAGCAGCCAGCACGACCATAAGTATCTGCCCTTTATTCGATTCTACCCCCATCCTATATCCTTCCCCATCCCCCATTTTCTCCTTTAAAAGGCATCACAATGGGCAGTAAGGTTTCTGGGTGATCTCGCGTGTTGTCGCGGGCGGTCTGTATAACCTAACCTAACCTATTAACCTAACCAAATATATAGTACCTACTGCTAGCAATGTATAGTGAAATCTTCTATGGCTTCAATGAAATTGTTCGACCACGGAAGATGTCTGCCTGGGGGAGATGTCATCGAATAAACTTTTACTGTATTTGAAATAGTATAAAGTATAATATTGTTGTTAATGTAACACGAGAAGGAAATGCTTCTACAGAAAAAAGTCGTATCGATTCGACAGGTGTGTAGTAGTTAGTGAAGTTTCCGTATCGTTTGCCGTCGCACCCAATAAAATTGTCCGGACACAGATTATGTTCGTTACTAGAGATGTTCTTGTTTCTTGTAGTGAACTTCGTGTGTTTCTATTGTCACGTCTCCTGTGTCTTTAGCTGATATTATTCTATATTAATCTGATAAGTCTTTTAACCAAGAACAATGAGTAGTCGTGAAATTTCTTGGAAAAACCTCTACATTAACTTATCTTAAAAAAAGAAATACATTGCAATAAATGTTTATCAAGCGTTCGGGTTTTTTAACTGGCCAAGAAGACATTGCCAAAATCGTATAAATATACTTGTACATATATGATGTCATTTGATCTGACTGTCGGTTAACTATTCGTACAATCGTTACACTTTTAAGCTTAGAATTTGATTTCTTCGAAACTTAAGAATTTTCCAACAATTTTTTTACTTTTTTGGAAATTTACTAAATTGTGTAATTTTTTTTTTTTTTTTATTATCAGAGAAATTATTTAAAAAGTAAAAATTGCAAATTCATTGATTATTTGTTGTGTTCATAGGTATAATGATAGAATAGTAATAATACTACATAATAATGAAATTGTGACTCATATGTACAAAAGTAGTAGTAGGAGTAGTAGTAGTAGTAGTAGTAGTAGTAATAATAATAATAGTACATGTGTTAAATAAGAGTATACATACTTGTCTGTCGGTTCTGGCGCCATGATAAGCAATTTTTAATGTCAAGGGAATATTGAACAAAAAAAAACATAATAAATTTTTAAGCATTTTGAAGAATGTAAACATTTATGAATTGTTTTTGGGTTTTTATGGAATTTTTGTTTTGGTTTTAAACAATATAAATATGTAGATCTAATATATACTAAATATAATACTAAATAAATTTAAAATGCAGAAGTTCCAATTTCATACCCACATATGTACATATTTCATAGAGGATCCTAGGAATATTTTGAAGGTGGCATGAACGAATGGTCTGATGACGATTGTCCACATGAACAGTGCACAAACTTCAAAAAATATTGTAAGTATATCAGTGTAAGTATCAGTTTTTTGGTAAAAATCACAATCACCCATCATGGCCTCATATAAGTATAACAAAGCTTTGATCAATAATATCAAAAAATAATTAAATGCTACAAGATAATTAAGACGCTCAAGACTTCAAATAATTTGAACAATAAACAGGTCAGTAGCATTGGAACATTAAGATCTCATGGTTCCGAATATGTTTTCTAGAAGAAAAAGAAAGATGTTTATCAATGAGAAAACTAAAGAAAGTTCTTCAGTTTCACCAAAATTTTTATATAGATTGTAAAAAGAAAAAAGAGAAAAATGATCCTTTAAGGAATCAAAGTTATTGTCCAATAAAATGTTTTTCAAATTTACTGATTCTAGTTAAAAATAAAAAAGAAAGAAAGTTAATTTCGGCTGTTCCGAAGTTGTCATACTCTTCAATCTTCAAATTTTTTTTTTTTTGTCCTACGCTACTGTCATTGAGCATAAAGACCCAGTACACATACAGCATTTCAACTGAGATTGAAATATTTGTATGGTAGCTTTACGATCCAGTCGATCGAGGGTTTTGAAATTTACACGGTTGGTGAATATGGGTAAGCCACTTATAGTCTCCAAATTTCAGCTCGATAACACAAAAAATCTTTTCAAATAAAAACTTGAATTTGGATCAGGATTTGTATGGTAGCTTTGCGATCCAGTAATCCTTGGATCTTGTTCTTTATATGGTTAGTAATTATGCGCCAGACTCTTATAGTTTTCAAATTCAATTTGGGTTTGTTTCTGTAACCATAGGATCTTGAAATTTACATGTTTAGTGGAGATACATTATAGATATATAGTCTCCAAATTGCAATTCGAAAATACAGAAAACAAAAAAGAGTTTCTACTAAGAACATGAATTTGAATTTGGTTCGATTCGACTGATTCCGACAATTGTGCAACGTCTTGTGAAATCTTTGTGCAAAATTTCAGCTCTCTAGTTTAAAAACTGATGGACTAATTTACGGACATGGCTTAATCAACTCGTCTCGTCGAGTTGATCAAGATTATATGTATATACTTTATGGAGTCTCCGAGATCTCATACTGCCTGTTACAAACCTAATGACAAACTTGTAACGCTATAGTATAAATATTTAATATGAAACAATAGGTAGAGGAGCAGAGCAAGTGGTTTAAAATTAGTACGAAATAAAAAATAAAAGTTGGTTTAACCGAATTTTCAAACAAATTACGATAATCAAAGAGAATTTCTGTTTTTCAATAGATGAAAACAGATTGACGGGTTGTATATGGTATAGTAAATTACCAAAGTATTTGTTGTTGTTGTTGTTGTTGTTGCTTTATTAAAGAACCTTATAAGTATGATTTTAATATTGATTCACGAGCATCAGCTTAAACATGATGCTAGCTACAAATATAGAAAATCTAGACATGGGTAAATGGGTGCCAATTCTGAATTAATACTTTATGTAGAAAAGGAGGAATGTTTAGTCACGTAGTCACGAAGGTCCGAAAGGATTTCTTCCTACCTTACACACCGAAAAAATAGACAAAATATTGATGTATTTGGACTTTGAACGTTAAATATGATTGTCTTTCGATGACTCTCAAAATCATTTTACTGGAATTTTTTACTTATAAGATTGTTGTACTTATATTATATATGGGAATAAAATTTTGATCCTAATTAGCATAAGGCTTCTTCAAAAGTTTTGATTTAATTGACCTCACAGAAATGTATTTGAAATATTTTTAATTAATTTGTTTGGATCTTTGCTGATATTCAATAAAATTTGTCGAATTTCTTTAGCAACATAAAAAATGAAAATGGAAATGGAAACATGGTAAAAAGAAGATGAGAATTTGATGGAAATAGGATGCATACTTGGACTCCGCAATGAACAAGGACAGATCACTTAACTGTAACTAAAAATTCAATTTCATGTTTTGTTTTTTCTTTATTATATAGTTACCTTTTTTTTGTTTTTTGTTTTGTTTTCCTTTTTGTTGCTTGTTGTTGTTGTTGTTGTTGATTGTTAATATAATTTAAAAAATAGCACACAAATTCAATGAAATTTTTTGTTTTTTTTTTTTTGTTTCTTTTTGGTTTTGTATACTGAATTTCCTTCTTTCACCTTCTTCTTCTTTATTTTTTATTTTGTAAATCACAGTTGTAAAATAATTTTTTTTTTTTTTTTTTTTGGTTTTTCTTTGCGTGTTTTCTTTGTTTATTTTATTATTTATAAATTAATGTATTTAATTATTTATATTTGTTTTTATAAAATGATTTGTTGCTGCTATTGTTATTGTTGTTGTTGTTGTTGTTGTTGTTGTTATGGCCTTTAATTATTTATGTATATAATTCACTTAGTTTTTTTGTTAAAAAAAAAATAAATTGCACAAAATTGTTTTAATCTAAGAAAAAAAATTTTCAATAAACCACCGTCGGTTGCTTTTGGATGTTTTGTTTTTCATCAAAGAAATCATTGAATTACATTTCTTTTTGTTTTTCCACACTGAACACTTAAATTTTTTATTATTATTTTATTATTCTTTTTGTTGTTGTTTTTATGACAATTGACAAACGCACATTACCGAAAAACAAAAAAAAAAAAAAAAAACATAAAACACAAGGCACAATTACATATGGTAGACGTTTACAAAAATTGTTCCAAAATTTTGAAGAAGTTTTGTATGTTTTGGATTTGTATGAATTTTCAAATTTCGAAATGTTTTTATTTTGTTGTATTTTTCTTCTTTCGATTTTCTTATAAATTTCTTCTTTGGCTTTTGCGCTTGCGGAGCTGCGAAGATGCTTTCGCGTTCACGCGCACAAACGTTATGAGAACAGAGCAAAGAAGACAAATTGTATACACCACTTGAGTTAAGTTCGGATCGGATTGGAATCGAATCGGAGTCAGTTCAGTTCAGTTTCAGTTTCACCACAGTTTCTCAGCTCATGCTGCCGTCAGTGAGTTAATGTGTGCATGTGTGTTTGTGTGTGTGTGTGTGTGTGTGTGTGTCAGTCTCTGCAGAAGACTGACGATAAATAACGGCGACAGCAATGACAATGTTGTCGTCGTCGACGTTGACTTTGGATGGCTGAGGATGATGATGACGACGATGTTAACGATGTTTCTTGTTCGTTCGTCTGCCGAAGTTCAACAATCAATACAAGAAGCAAAAGAGAACAGAGCAGAGCAGAGCAGAGTTAAATGAAGCAGCGCAGCAAAGGATGTTGTGGTTGTTGTTGATTGGTTCAATTCTTCTTATTGTTTTTAACAATTTTTTAAAATGTTTTTTATATTTATTTTTACGTATCCATTACACGAATTTTCTTTATATATTTTGTTTTTATTTTTTAAATTGCCCATTGATATTTCGTTTTGTTCTTAAGTATATTACAAAAAAAAAAAATAAGACACTTCTTCTTCTTTCTTTTATAAGACAATTTTCAGACCAAAAAAAAAAAAAAATATAAGAAATATGTTTATTAAATATAATTTTGTTTGACGCGCTTTTGCCTTTAATCCCTTTACGGTTTGGCAGATGGATGAAGCTCGACTGAATCGAGACACCATCTGTGAAGTTTTATTTAAAGAAAATGCACAAAAAGACTGGAGCGCAACGGCGCAACGAACCCACTAAAACTAAATGCGAATGAATATAAATGACGACGGCTGCTGAAAGAGTGGAAAATTAAACATCGCAAGCAGCAGCAGCAGCAGCAGCAGCAACAACAGCAGCAGATATATTCATTCATATGTATGTGTGTAGCAATTGAGTATTGTACAAGAAACCAACAAGCAAACGAACCGACATTCAGCCTTTGTCTTACCGGAAAGGGAAGACGTAAGGCAAACTAATCACAAAGTAGAAGAAAAAAATGGAGAGCATTAACAGCAACAACAACAACAACAATAAATAAGCAATGCATAGAGATGTTCTTATTTGCTTGTATTAGTGAATAATCTGTGACTCGTGTGCCGGAGAGCGCAAGAGCGAACGCCACCACCGACGCCACAGCAAATGACTGATTGTCTGCACACACAAACAAAACAATGAAGCAGCAGCAGCAGAAGCAGCAACAACAATGACACCAACAGCAGCCACAGCCGCAGCCACTCCACAAGAGACTCATTGATTCATTCCATTCATTCATTCACTTACTCGTTTGTTCATTTGTTCCTCCTTTAGATTAGTGGGACAGAGTAAACGAATGCGAACGCATGCATGCTTGGGCCAGTGTAAGTTAAGTATATATTGTAAATGAGTGAGTGAGTGAATGAGTGAGCCAGCGAGAGTGTGACTGAGTCTTTGCATTTGTATTGGTTCAAAGATAAATGCTGCGCTGCTCTGCGCTGCTCTGTGGTGCTTTGCGTAAGCGCTGACTGAGTATGCTGAGAATCCAGCAAGAAAGAACAACACAGACTTCGTACTACATATAGCATTAACAGTTGGTGAGTGTGTGTGTGTGTGTTTTATTATGGACAAAAAATATACCAGAAAAGAACAAAAATGTTTCAACAAAAAGCGCGATTGCAGCTCAGCCCAATTCACTTTTAAGAAAGCGCAAAGAATGAGTGAATGAGATTCTTAATCTTAACATGGGGGACTTTTATTCTTCATTGGATCCCAAGAATGAATACTAACATACCATGCATGTGTATGTATGTATGTATGTATGTATGTATGTACATATGTATGTAAGTATGTACATACACAAACGCAATATTTTGTAATAAATATTTCGTTTCTTTAGTTTTTAGGAATTTATCAAATGGGATCATTAGAGAAGATACATTGCCAAGCTGTGGCAATGTTATCGTTGATGTTGACATATGGATGTATGTATTGTATGTACTCGTATATTTAAAACACAGATGCCAACAAGAACTACATACTAAACTATCCACTTTTAATTCCAACTATCTATGTATATCCATACATACATATGTAAGCATCTCTTTGCGTGTTAATGCGTAAATGCGTGCGCTTAATTTTATATGCATACCTATGTACATATGTACATTTATTTAAACATACTTGCATACCTACCTGTATATACATACATAAAGTACATAAATATTGTATATAAAATCGATATACATACATACAAGAATCTATATATATATATATATACTCGTACATATACACCTATATATATGTCTTTTGTAAGCAATCTTAGCATTTTTTACTTGTAGATGAGATTTTTAATTACTTGTATTTTGTATTTTCAGATGCAATTTATTGTATGTTTATGTGTCTAATATATATATACATAGATACTAGAAATGATGCAAACAAGGATTGCAATTGCGTTGCATTTATGTACTTCTACACATAGATAGATTTATGTACTATGCAAATTCTTCGTTAGCATCACAAAAGACAATCGCTCCAAATATCATAATAATCAATGATTCGTTTTTTATTGTAAGATAGTATAAACTAACTAGACTCAACTTCTTAAAAATAATCTTCAGTATACATGCAGCATTTCAACAATGAGACCGAAACAGAATTTATATAGGAGCTATACGATCCAATAGTCCTAAGGCCTTGAAATATGCATGGTTAGTGAATTAGAATCAGACACTTATATTATCTATGTATGTACATTTCAATTCAATAAAAAAAAAAAAAAATAAAATTGCTTTTCTTTTCGAAACAGGGTTTGTATGGGAGCTATACTATGCAGTAATCCAAGGGTCTTGAAATTTACATGGTTGGTGAATATGATTCCAAATACTAACATTGTAATTAAACTGTAATCCTAAGGTCTTGAAAACATGAATTTAAATTTGGGTTTGTATGGGAGCTATACGATCCACTAATCCTAATCCTAAGATTTTGAAATTTACACAGTTGGTGGACATAGATCAGGAACTTATAAAATCTCAATTTAATTTTAGTAATACAAAAAACAAAAAATTTTGGCCAATAAGAACATGAATTTGAATGTGGATTTGTATGGGAACAACTTATATGATCCATTAATCCAAGGTTTTTGAAATATGCATGGTTAGTGAATATGGATCAGACATCTATACCATCGAAATTTAAGTTAAATTATACAAAAAACAAAAAAGTGTTTCTAATAGGAACATAAACGTCGAAGTGAAAAGTGTCAGCTTAAAAACTGAGGAACAAGTTTGTACATGGACATGGTTAAATCAACTCATCTCGTTGAGATGATCAATGCATTATGGGGTCTCCGATGCCTCCTTTTTTCTTTTAAAATTTAAGATAAATCCATCATAAATGCATATGTCTAATCTAAATCAGATAAGGACACGATGGGGACTATTCACCTCATTATGCCCTCAATTGGAACTATTATTACAAACTCCAAAATTACAGATCCTCCGAGAGTCTGGCATTCATTAAGAATTCCAAAATTTTCATCGGATTTCTGCGATTTCTGTTAACCTTCATTTAATTACAATACAATATTATAAAACAATATATGCTAATTTGAAAGTCATGTAAAATTGTTTTATGAATCTATTATCAGTAGATCGTTCGTTTGTCAACTGTTAATATTGAACGTGTTTTTAATTGGGAGAACAGCAAGAGAGTAGCCAAGAACGTAACTCTTAATTCTTCTTCTTAACTTCAAACCAATGAACTACTGCTTTGGGTTTTCCAAAGAATTTAATAGTTAATTTATTGTATTTAGGTTAATCTTAAGATTAGCCATTACACTACTTAGACTATTCGATGTTTGTACAGTATTTAAATATTGATGAAACCAAAGTTAATATTTTAACTTGGTTTCCTGGTTTGGTTGGTTTTTTTTTTTTTTTTTCATTCCATATTATTTAAATCTCGTTGTCATTGGTTACACACTTGTGTATTTCAGACAATGATATGTACATATACTATTGTACTACCTCACAGATGTATTAAGTCGACATAATATTGTATATATCTAAGTATGCAGTATGTACAATTATGTATTCATGCACATAAGTATAAACATATTGTACATAAGTAACACATGAACAAATCAAGTAATCTAATAAATGAAAACAGGAGTTTCTCAAAGTTAAGAAATAGAAGAGAAAGACAAATAATATTTTATAATTATAGAAGAAGCCTTTTGTTAAGGGGAACTTGAGCAAATGCTTGGGGCTCTGAGTAAATTAAAACGAGATTCCTAAAGCACAGTAAATAAGTAAAGCTAAGCGGAATGGGGAACTCAAGTGTGTAGATGTGTGTATGGAATGGTCTGGTATTGTACATATTTTAATTGGGTTTAGTTTTGGGTCCCCAAAATTCTGTTAGGATCAGTGTCTCCACACTGTTTGTAACAAACTTGATTTCTATTTGGTTTTTTTTGGATTGTCTTTATTTTCATTAAAACAAATTCTATGGTTTTAACATAGATATATAATTCTAAATAAGTAGAAGAAATTAGATATGTAGATATTATTTGTCTTATCTTCATCATTAACAACATGATTGTTATTTGCCTAATGCATTTTGACAGTTTTGACCAACGCATAAAGATGACCTTATGGTCGTCATGCTTCTGTTCTTCCTTTCCTTTACCTCAATGTATTTTCTTACTAATTTGCATTGATCCCAATATATGTATGTATTTTTGTATGTGTGTGCGTGTGTGTTAAAACATAATTTCCTTATTTTTTGTTTTTTTTTTGTTTTTTGTTCTTGTTTCATTTGTGTTATGTTTTTAAGGGAAACTTTTCAACCTTAACCTCATTGCTGGCAACTTGAACCTCATGCCCAACACTTAAAGTCGAAAGTCTACGAGAAAATACAAAGTAAAAGAAAACGAAAAATAAAAGGTAAAGGTAAAGTAACAATAACAACAACAACAACTACAACAAAAACAGGAAGTAAATGACGCGCGCACTTAAAGTTACAACAACAACAACAACAACAGCATAAATAAAAAAAAAAAAAAACCCAAATAGAAAACTAAGGTTAGCCTGAAGTTATTGTTAAAGATCGTCACAGTTGACCGGACCCTGCTTGCTTCAAAGGTGCGGAAATGCAAGCGAACGTTCGCGCGCGTTTTCTCTCTTCCCTATGCTCTCCTTGAAAAAATAAAAAAAAATATAAAAAAAACTTACTGTCCCCTTCTTAAGAAAAACCACAAGGGATGAAGGGAGAAGAATTAAGAAAGGACACAAATTAAAGTAGTTCAGAATCATATAAATGAAAAAGATAATGAAGATCCAGATCTCATGTTTTATTGACTTAGGATCGATCAAAATTTAAAGTTTAAATTTCTATGCAAAAACCAAAGTCCAAATACATTCATTATTTTTCATATTCAAATATGTAATTTCAAAAACGATTAAGACTCGCTATTCCTATGAATAGAAAGTGGTCACCATTAGGTGTAGTTAGTTACCCTAAAAATATCATAATTCATCATTCATTTGTCAACCGATCGGGGACCACATTTAAATTCCGAAATTCATCTTTGTCCATCATATATCACAACTAAGATGATTATAATATTTGAATACAGAAGAAATCGCTAGCTGCTTGAGATTCTACTGTTGCTTTCTAAAGTTTTATAGGAACTTTATATTCTAGCATACAAAAATCCATTTAAATAACATTGCTTTTGGGTTTCGTTGCTTTTCTAATTGCATGCAATGCAGGCCAGGCGTTGCAAAAAGGTGAGTGGGTAAAAAGCAGACAAAGAAAAAAGAAAAAAGAAAAAAAAACCAAATAAGTTTTCGTTTTCATTTGCAATAATTTTTATTAACTAAAGTCCATGGCACGAGAGTGCTAAGGTGGGTGGTAAGTATATTTGTCGGTAAGTATATAGTATACTTAGTTAGGTTGAACGTTGAACAAAGAGGCGAAGCGACATGTGCAAAAGAAAGCATAGACAAAATAATAATAATAATAATAATAATAAAAATAACAAAGAAAGAAAAGAAATACGAAAAACAACAATATTCTTTAAATTTCGGTTTCATTGAAACTTTTATACCTTTCACGCCCCCACATAATGGAGAAAATGTTCTTCAATAAGTAAACAACATTGGCAGACACATAGGTACATACGAGTATGTAGTTTAGGGATTCTATAGGTTCATTTGTTTGGATAAGTTCTGTTGTCATTAAAAATCATATACAATATTTATTATTTGATGCTCATACTACAAATGTTTGTGTTCCAAGTTGAGTTATTTGTTTTTTGTTTTGGTAGTTGGGAAACTCTGGATCTGACAATAAGATAAGTTATATATCAATTTCATCTTAAAATAAACAAACATCATGACAAATTGTTAACGTCCATCTATATTCATAATATTTATTATGTGTGAAAAGAAAAGACAAAAAAAAAAAACAAAACAATAAGCAAACAAACAAATGAAAAAATTTTCAAATTAACATTTTTAATTGTGCGCATTTAGTTAGCATTTAAAGATTTGAGATTTTCCTTTTTTTTGTTTTTTATAAATTCATACCTTTCACATTAGTAAGAATAGGTTTTATTAATTTGGCTTGATATTTGTAATACAAAGTTTAAGTCCATAATGCAGGGGAAGGTTGTCTTAGTTGTGCATGGTTTCTTTTTTGTCTTATAGGTTTTATTAAAATCAGAATTATTATCATGTATTTGCCAGAGTCGCTGATTGCTAATAGTTCTTGGCCACCAGATTCGCAGAATAGTACGAAGACTACGGTTGATGAACGTTTGTAGTTTTCTTATGTTAGTAGTTGTAGTATGCCAAGTCTCACAGCCATATAGCAAGACAGATTTCACACAAGCGTTAAATATTTTTATTTTCGTCTTCTGGTGGACATGCTTAGCTCTCCAGAAGTTCATAAGTCTCCCAAATGCGGTCTTGGCTTTTTGAATTCTGTACTCTATATCGATATGGGTTCCCCCGCTTGTTGTTATTTGACTACCAAGATATTCGAAACGTTCAACCTCCTCGATGTCGTTACCTTCGATTATAAGATGGGTGCTAGTAGCGGTATTTAATCGCATGCTCTTGGTCTTCATGCAATTAATATTCAATCCCACTTTTTTAGACTCCACAGTGAGTTTGTCTAGTTGGGTTTGCATATCCGAACAGCGATTCGTTAGCAGTGCTACATCGTCGGCGTATTCCAGGTCGCTCAATTTTCTGTGCAACTTCCAGTATTAGGTATATTTTTGAAAAATAATAGGAAAAACAGAACTCTCCAAAACCCTATGCCTCATTGTGATGCTTACTTGGGACTGTTGCCTTTCGCCTTTTACCTTAACGACTTGAGAAATCCTACGAGTAGCCTTAGCTACCATCTTAATCGCTCTTATGGTCCTAACTTCGACTGAGCTCTCTTGAATTAGTTTAGATTAGATTAGATAAGTGAAAGAAGTGATGCGACTTAGCTTGGAAAGAATGTGAAAAAAAGAACATTTACATCGGAAATTGATTAGTTAAAAAACAAAACAAAAGTTCACATAATTGGACTTTTGGTATCACCGTTGATTCACCCTAAAAATAGACAAAAAATAAGCAGAAATAATAAAAAATTTAAAATTTAATGAATTGTACCATTGTTTTTATTGATTTTTTAACATAAAATAATTGAAATTTCGCGTCTTTGATGTTTCGTGGTACTAAGACCAAATCAAATGAAATTCGAACATAGAAAAAAATTAAAATGTTCTTCAGACAATGAAATTCCACGTAAACCACACTATGCCGTACGATAAATAATTCTACATTGTCAAAATATGTATGCATGAAACTTTGGAGGCTATGACAACTAAAAATGACCCAATATCAATAGTAAACTATTGATATTCCGGCATAGAAAAACGTCATAACCAAACACGTTGTAGAATTGAATATTTTCTTTCGGCATACACATAACTTACCTTGAAAATGCCGTGGCTCTATTCCACGTTTTTGCTACGAAAATTAAACCAAGGAAACCATATTATTTATTTTAATCTTAAAACAAAGTGCACGGAACCTATCGCTTACAGAAACCGAATTGGTAGACAATGTTTGCATTTACCAAACTATAAGAATCTTCACCAACTTACTACCTATGCATACATACATAAACAATACATACATATATATGGAAATAATCAGCTTGACGTTAGTTTGGACATATGTTAAAATCAGAGTTTTGTGATTACTGGAGAAAATCATCTCCTTAAAAGTATTCATTAGGATTAATTTTGTTGTCAATATTCATTTTTCCTTTTTTAAAATACCTGCACGTGCACTATGCCATCAATTCCCGGTACATATTGATCTTAAAGATCCTTGAGCTGATCAATAGACGGTACAATGACCGGCTGAAGATGCATGTCAAAAGGTTAGAATCCACTCTAGCTACAAACACCGCACAGACTCTGAGTTATCTGCGAATTTCTAACTATGTATTTTGTCATATCAATTTTTTATAGTCATTTAACAGTGCTTATTGTTGTTCAATGTAATAAAAATAAAAATGGGGCAAATGCGAGTCAGACTCGTACACGGAAGGTTCCCTACCAGGTTGGGGTTTGTATGGGACGAACTCCTAGTGGTACGATTTGAGTGATTCCAACAAATGTACCGCGCTTATATCAGAAATTCATAGTGTCTAAATTTCAATAGGATTTCGTTAGGACAAAAAACAAAAAAGTTTTTCTACAATAACAAGAACCTGAATTTTAATCGGGGTTTGTATGGGAGGTACCCTCTTTAGCAATCCGATCAAGCTGACAAATTTCGACGATATAAGTTTCTGATGTATATCCACTAACCATATAAATTTCAAAATCATGGGATTACTGGATCGTATAGCTGCCATACAAACCAAAATGATTCTTGTATGGGGACCCTTTTAAATTTTTGAAAATATTTTAGTTTTAGTATTTATTGCTAATTCCCGGATAGAACTACATATTCAACTTTCTCTCAACGGTTCATGAGATATGACCCGAGGACGAATGGACAACGAAGTCTCTGCAATAGGGTCCTTTTTGGTACCCTTTGGGTCCGGAACCCTAAAAACTATAAATTTTTTCTTGTCATTATGATAATAAAGGAGGAGATCTTCAAATGGGGGGAGGGACTTATAAGCTTCGGTTTGGTTAAACTTAAAATTTTGTATGTTGACAATTATAATAATCGTCGTCATGGTAATCTTTTCTGTTTCTTTCATTTCAATTTAAACATGCAAAATCTCAATTTCTTGTACTATTGTAATTAGTATCTAATTGAACCACGAATCTGTTTGTTTAATTTTAATCTGCACAATCAGAGAACTTGCACTTTTTCCTTTTCTTACTCAATACAATATAATATATACCAAAATATTCAACCACACTCAATCATATCTTTCAGTCTCCAGTCTAACATACTACAATACATACATATGTATGTATGTGTGTACATATATAACTCAAATGCCTTTTAGATTGTTAAATGCAGAGAGCGTGTCTACAGATCTGCTCTCACTTAGCCAAGCAAACACCCAACCAACCCAACACCCACCCACATATTTATTCTTTTATGCAATCTTCACTGTACGCACGCCAATGCACTTTAGCTATGATTTATACAAAGGCAACGAACGACACTCTCTGCAGTCTCTCAAGATTTACTCTCCTCACTCATATTCAATTGCACTCAATGCACACGCAATTATTCCATTGCAACAATGGCAATCGACGGAACCATGTCTCTTGTCTCTTTTTGACTGCTACTGCTTCCTCTTGACTTTTGAGGTGCAAACAAAATTCACTTTCATTTGTTTTTTGTTTTTGTTATTGTTGAAATGTTTTTCATTTTCATTTTAATTTAATTTAATTTTTATTTTATTTTATTTTATAATAATTTGCTCGCTAGGCATTTAGTAAAAACTATTTAACATAAGTGGTTCTTCTTATTGTTAGTTTCCCCCCTTGTTTTTTTTTTTGTTTCTTTGTAGCTTTTCTTTATTTTATTTTATTTTATTTTTGTTATAATTTATTTTCTATTGTCTTTGTGTGTTTGTTTGTGTTTTTTGCACAGTTTGTTATGTTAATTAGTTTTATAATATGAAAAATTTGTAAATTACGCACTAAAAATTATATTTCTTTTGTTGTTGTTGTTGAATGATGATGTTGTTGTTGTCGTGTTAGGTGTGTTTTATTGTTTTTATTTCATAAATTGTTTGCTATTTAATGTCAGTGACATTTTTATGTTGTTATTGTTGTTGTTGTTGTTGTTGGTGGTGGTGGTGTTGTAATAGGGTTTTATTTTTCTTTAACTCATGAGATTATTGAACTTACTCAACATTTTAATTTTAAAAAAGGAAAATCAAGTATTCATATACAATAAAATCAATAAATGGGAGATTTCACAAGGTAGGATGGGATGGGATAGGATAGATAGGATACCCATCTTGCACAAGTTTTCTTGTACTGCAGCTTATACTGAATAATGTTAAGGATATTTCCTACACTCGCGTTCACTTCTTCAGCTATCAGTTTAACAATACTACTCCTGTTGTCCTGAATTAATGTATTAATGTGAGAATCGAGGGAGGAAGTTGCAGCTTCCACTTCGTTGCTTGTCACAGGCACTTACACGGCCGCTTTTTTTCCTGAGCGGTCACGGGTGCTTTAAGGAGTACCTGTATAAGCGGGGATATGATGATGATCCCTTCTGTCCGAGTTGCACAGGCGAAAACGAAAATGCAGAACACGTTTTCCTGCATTGCCCTAGATTTGTTGTTGCCAGATCAATGATCTCATCTGCGTTTGGTGAAGTGCCGACTGTGTCGAACTGCGTCCGGCATATGTGTGAATCGCAGCTAAATTGGGATGTGGTAAGTCAGGCTGCAGCTCAAATCATGACAGAGCTGCGGCATATTGAACGATTACGACGAATTCAGACGAACGAAGACGTGATAGGTCATTAGTTTGATATTGACAAGAAGTTTTAACGTAAATTTGTTTTGATTTACATGGGGTAAAAGCAGACTTTGAGCTGTTATGCTCCCTCTTTCCTCCTTGACGTAATGCTTTGCGGTAGTGCCAGGGGGACTGTAGGACTTGGGACGGTGGGGTTTAGTGGGTGCAAGTCCCACACTTCGAATAGTAGATTCGTTCGGCTTTTAATGCTTCCCCATCGGTAAAAAAAAAAAAAAAAAAACCCATTTATAAATGTTCCAATAGTTCAAACACTTTCAACATTCTTTCGTGGATTTCACTACCTTTGATATCTTCTGCGCGTTGTTCTTCAATGGTGCAATGCTCGAACTGAATACATTTGAGGTTATGCTTACCAAATACTCTTGAAGAGCTGATGAGGAACAGAGTACAAGGATGCCAACCTGACATACTGATTAACTGTATTGATTACACAACTTGTTTGCCAATAGATCGATTTGTCTCCTTACTTATTGAACGACCCTCATATATTTCTGAAATTTACTATTGTCAGCTTAGCAATCAATATATTGTGTAAAGCATAGATCCATATCCATCTATGAAATAGCTGACATAAAAGGAGATTTCTTTCTTCTTTCTATGCTTATAAATAAAAGCATAAAAGCTGACAAGAGCGTGAATATAATAATAAAATTAAAATTAAGTATTGATTGATTGATTGTTTATTGTTTATTACCGTGTACCGTGCTTTATTAGGAACAATAAAAGATTGCTGAAGCACCCCAATCCCATCGCAACAACTCGCCCTCGGTTAAAAAGAATACATCCTAACGATCTCCTTAAGAGGAGATTTTAAAATTCCTATTCATGTAAATATCAAAGGTTTACGAACTATCTGGAAGTTATGAGATTATAAGAAATTAAAATAACAAAAAATACAAACAAATTTCGTTATTTGTAGTTCTTGTTATTATTAAATGCATATTATCTTCTTTGTCTTGTATTGAATTACAGATCTATTTAAAAAAAACAATTTAGTTGAGTTCGTTCTTTAATTGTGTGAACATCGATTGACAGAGTGAGAAAGTGATTAATGATTTATACAAAACCAGATATTTTTGTTTATTTGATTATAAAAATATAACTTCTCTTATGGATCCGCAATAATAGTGAATTTCGGATCGTTGTTAGTTTCGGTTTCAATGACAGACAATATGTTTGACGTATCGCGGTTTTTTTTTTTTGTTTTTGTGCTACTCGAACGTAACTGATTGATATTTTTATAGTAAATTCCTGCAATAATTTCAAATTTGTCTCGATTTTTAAACTACTTCTGCTAATAATAATAATAATATTATGTGTATAAATATTATGCCAATTTTTGCATTGTTTGCATGATTCTGTTTTTGTTGAAAAAACAAAGATAACTTTTAGTTGTTATTGCTTTTGTTGCTTACTTTGTTGGCTTTTGCTTTTGCTTTTGTTTTTACTTTTTTACGATTTCATTCAGTTTTATTTTAATTTTGTTACCTTTACTTTGCTTTATGCATTTATCGATTTTAACTTTTTGTCATTCTTTATACTACTACTGTGTATTGCTTTGTTTACTTTGTGCATTTGCATTTGATAAAACAAAAGTTGCATAGTACAATATTGAAAAGATACACAGCCCCATCCACTGGTTCTTTAATCCACTTATGATTACCATTGAATTCAAAGATTTTCTTTTATATCTATCTATAAATATATACAAGTAATATAAAACAAAGTCTCTCAGCGGCGTCTCTCTGTCTGTCTGAAAGCAATAATCTCAAAAAGTACCGAATGGATTTTCATACGGTTTTCACCATTGGATGGATTGATTCATGAATAAGGCTTTAGGTATATAATTTATTAAGGATTTGTGTAAATTGTTTGAAATATGACAAAGAGAAATGTCAGAAAAAATAAAGTCGTGCACTGTGTTAACCACATAACCAAGGTGTCCATCGTAGCCAGCAGAAAGTAGTGTCATGTGTGTTACACGTGAAGAATATACAAAAGTCGTATCTTTGCAAAAAATTTTTAAAGGGGTTTCCTCAGTAAGCATACAATACTCCACGATCTATTGTGATTAAGTTTTATTGGATAGTATTTTATTGATGGAAAAAATGGTTCTATTGGTATTGATTACAATGGAATGGAAACTTTAGTCTGTTCAAATGCTACTTTAACAGCAATTTTTTCACACTTGCTTTAATTTTCCTCTTCTTTCTGGATATCATTATCAATTTTGACTATGAATAAACTTTATCCCATACATATCGGTTGACATTTTATTGATAATAGTGTCTAACTTTCAGCTCTAACAGAATTTTTGAAAAGTTACCTCCTATACAAACCCACCATTAAAATTCCGGTTCTAATTCGAAAAACTTTTTTGTTTTTTGGACTATTGAACTGAAATTTAGACACTATAAGTTTCTGATATAGGCGCGTTATATTTATTGGAATCAGCCAAATCGTCCAAGTAGGGAGGTACCTTCCACAAAATCTGGTACGGAACCCTTCGTATACGAGTCTGACTCACACTTGGCCCATTTTTTTTTGTTTATTTTTGTTTTAATATTTTATTTTTTTATTACACTCTGGTATACAAAATACATTGAGGTCAACTTGTATAAGGATTGATTGTAAGTAATGGATGTATTTGCCTAGATCTAAAACTTTGCGAACTGATTAGGTTTGAGAATTACAATATGATTATTTTCTTATACAATTTGGAAATAGTTTATATGATTTTAGGTAATACGAGTATATTTGGTCTGTTAAGGGGTTTTGTTATAAGGATCAAAATGATGTACTTATAATATGCAATCCCAATATCATTTGCATTTGGATTATTAGTCTCTATTGGAGATTATTGGAGACTAATGAACAGTGACGCCGCGCAATAATTATTGCAGCAACACTGAAATATATTGAAAAGAAAATTAACGTAGACTTCATAGAGTTTACTTACCTATATTTAGTATCGACGGTACACGTCATTCTCATCGTCATTTTTGTTGTTTCCATTGTTATTGTTGTGACCGTCGTAGTCGTCGTCGTCGTCGTCGTCATTGTCATTGATAATATTTATTAAGAGACAAGAGATGAGAATGCATTAGGCGGCGACGAAATTACATATGATTTTATTTATTTTATCCCACGATTCCATATTTTTGTATTGGCATTTTTACTCATATAGCCCGATAGTTTTTCTATTTCATTTAATTCCAACTCTTCGAAAAATTTCTGAATGCATATTCAACTAGACTGGAAATCAATGAGCTGCATTACAATTTCTTCAATTTCCAACCAATAAAATTTAGAGAAGTTTAATTTATCCATTGATATCACTTCAGAATATGCAGTAAATTTCCGTGGTTCCTATTATTCTTTGAATCGAATTAAATTTTTAATTGATTTTTTCTTCTTCTGCTTTTTCGTATAAATCTACATTTTTGGTGATATTTTTCGTTACCATTAACTTGCACTTTGCAAAAGCACGAATCAGATCTATCATGACGTGCCCGAATTATTTTATCTCGTGTCACTGATATTTTCCACCCCAGATCTACGAAAACCTTTTTGGGTCTGTAATTCTTTTTTGGGGCTATTTTTATTTTTCCAAATGTTATAACTTAAGTATTGTAATTCTCACAAATGGTAAAGGTCGAGAGATTGTTTGGGGTGAATGCTGTTGGTTTTTAGGATTCTAGAGGTTGACATCGTTGTTTTAAAAATATTTTTAAAATATCCATATAACCAAGTGGTTCATTATTGACCCAAATAAGGCAATTTTAACATCTACTTTAGCGATCTTCTTTTTGCCAAAGGTTGTACCGCTCTTTCGAAAAATCATGTTATTCCCTTTTATGCCAAATATGCAGAACTTGCTTTTGGCCGAGATAAAGACCTTTTTCCAAAATTCTGTTGATTTTTTTGAATTCATTTACGAAATCCATTCATTTCTTCTTATTAACAACTGACACAAAAGCTTTCTGCCCTACGATTTACACGACCGTTTTACCTATTCCTTTTCAATAATCTTCGGATGGTATTCGCATGGATATCTTTACCTAAGATATCACAATACTAAGTTTTTCTTAATAAGTTAACATACATACGTTTGAATATCAAAGAGAACAACATTCGCAAGAATATTATACTACTAGTCAACTAGTGTATGGATACTTTTTCCAGCAATTATAAATATACTAAGTTATTTGCCATTTCCGATTGATTTAGAAAGAAATGAATAATAAAAACTGCAGTGAAAATGCTAGTGCATTTTGTTTGGGCACTAATTCTTTCAGTAATCGGAGAACTCTGATTTGAACATAACTATTACGCCTTTGCTTTCTGTCTTCGAATACGGAGAGCATAAAATGATTGCGACCACGCTAACTATTACCATTTAAACTTTATATTATAGGTACATATGGTCTCTAACTCACGGATTCTATGCGTTACAAATATCAAAGTAAGATTTTCATACTAAACAGTGTAAAAGGTATAAAATTCAAACACGAAAGGTCAATCACCGGTGGCCCGGGGTAGTAAAACTATACCAAGCTGTGAGCGATTCAGAATTTATGACTGATATGAGATATCATATTTTGAACTTATTTAGCAACCATAAGACCGACTTTCTTAACATTTGTTAATCCTCATTGAATTCATGGAAGCGATTTTTAATTTTTCCATATTTTTTTTTTGTTATTTTTTTTTTCTTAGTCAATTTTTAAAAACAAAAACTAAGTAAGAATAACATAACAAACAACACAAAAAAATATCATAATATAATCCTTTTTATACTTTTAAGTATACAACTTATATTTATTTGAAATATTGTATATCAACGACAAAAATGTTTTTATTTTCTTTGATAAATTTAAGTAAGAAAGTATATAGATAGAAAAAAAAAAAAAAAAGATAATGATAATGATGTTAGAATCTAAGTATGAATCATGTGTTGGGATTTTTTTACGCGTTTTTGGTTTTGTTATATTGTATACAATTTTATTGATTTTGGCGTTACTTTTTTACCTTGGCTTAGTTTAATTTGCTACTCATCAACATCAACATCACCGTCATCGTCATCGTCATCAATGGAACAAACAACATCGACGACAACATTAATGTTAACATCGTGTACATTGTCGTCATACAAAAAAATATCAATAGATAGATGTATAGATAAACTATATAACAGAAGGACAGACGACAAAAATATAGTCAAAATACTCACGTACTCCACCCATCATTCATACGTCTACATCTACCAAAACACACCTGAGACCTGAGAGTATTGAACATACAAGTAAGCCTCACCCTGCCCTTGCTCATATTCTGGTAAATATTCATCAAAGTCTATACTAACAGCACAAATCATTCGATATTTGGTTCAGAAAAGTTATATCTTATCTTGGCAAAAAGAAAAAAAAAAAAAAAAACTAAAAACAAGCACTCGAAAAGAGATACTTTTCCTAATCCCAATTTGATAATTCTAAACTTCTTTTCATACTAAAAGTGGAAAAAATCCATTATCCTTTATCCTTTGCAAGATGCCCTAAGCAAATGATAAATGATGTGTTTAAAACTTTATATTATTTTTTGTTTTATTTTCAGTGAAAAAAGGGGTTCTAATTTATTGCAATACTATTCAATTGTCAAGGAATCCGCTTTATTTTTCTTGGAAATGTAATGAATAAATTATTTGTCAGAACCGTCGTTATAAGTTTCCATGTCACTCTGAGTTGGTTTTACCTTTAGCTCTAGGATGGGATAAAATGAAGTTTTTCACAAAAATAAAAAAAAAAAAATGGGCCAAGATTGAGTTAGACTCGTGCACGGAGGATTCCGTACCAGATTGGGGTTGGTATGGGAGGTACTCCCCCTAGTGGTCCGATTTGACTGATTCCAACCAATGTACCGCGCCTATATCAGAAACTTATAGTGTCTAAATTTTAGTTCGATAGGACAAAAAACTAAAAAGGATTTTTAATAAGAACCTGAATTTTAATGGGGTTGGGAGGTACCCTCTTTAGTGATCCGATCAAACTGAAATTTCGTAAATAAAAATTTCTGATATATAACCATTAATTATCTAAATTTCAAAATCGTGGGATTATTGGATCGTATAGCAGCCATATAAACCAAAATGTTTCTTGTATGGGGATCCCTTTAAGTTTTTGAATTTGTTGCTAAAGCCCGGACAGAACTACATATTCTGTGAAAAATTTCAACTCTCTAGATATTACGGTTCATGTGATATGACCCGAGGACTGACGGATGGACGGAAAGTCTCTGCAATAGGGTTCACTTTGGGTCCGGAACCCTAAAAAACAGTACAATTAGCAATTCTAAATCTTTAAAAAAGAGACAAATAAATTTTTTTATGTTAAAAATTCCAAGTTCCCCTTTTCCATTCAAACCAATAATAATAATTCTGATAAGAATATTTTGTATTTATAAACTCATACAAAGAAATATTCCCACAGACATCATACGAGTATGAATGAAGATTCTTCAAAATATTATAAGTATTTATAATATAACTCATCGTGCATCTTTTATCTAAATTTGTTTTTCTTTTCATTTCTGTTTCTGTTAACTTGACTCGTTCATCACATCACATCACAACACAACACATCCCATTCCATCTTATTTACTATTTATTTATTTATTTATTTGTTTATTTACTTTTTGATAAAACGCAGTCGTTGTTCTCAGTTCTCAGTGGTGTCATTTTGCAAAACTTGAAACAACAGAAAATGATCTGGGTATCATATTTTTAATAAAATAATATGATGACCATAAATAAGATAAAATGTAATAAATTTGGAATAAGTAAAGTTCGTTTATTTTTATTTTTTTTTTTTTTTAAGAAGATCTCAATGGGAAGAAAATTTGTCTCTCATTGACAGACATATTGTTTATTTTAACAATATTTTTTCTCAGCCTATGTAAAATTGGTTCTACAATACTACGAGAGTGAGTTTGTACTGGGTTTTACACCTTTATTTGTGAACGCTGTTGAAAGAGACTTTTTGTCTGATCGACAAGATACATACGCATACTCGTACTTAGATAAACTCGCTTCTTGATTGTGAATGTGACTGTTGTGGCTGTTCTCCTACAATGAATGAGCCAAGCCAAGTCAAGTCAAGCCAAGCCAAAGACAAATGTCGTTTGTCTTTACTGTTTGTTTATTCTGTGATGATGTCGATGATATTGAGGATGATGATGATGATGATGATGATGATAATGATCATGATGTTGTTGTTGTTCCAAGACCAATACCAATACTAAAGCCAGTACCAATACCAAAAACCAAGTTTATGAATTGTGTAAATATTTCAACATGTCAATGATAAAATACTTACAATATGATTTATCGTGGGTGGTTCACCTATGTACATACTTACTATGCATGTATGTGTACAATATTCAAATGTTTACCAATTATCAATTGCGACATATGATTATTTCCTTCAGGCAATGACAATATCTTTATGTTCATTCTTCATCACTGTTATCTACTAACAAACTCACAATCACATCCAATATCTTAAATCTAAGACAATATGTATGTACATACATACTTTCCTATCTGATAATAAGATCATATATGTGTATTAAATAGATTCTTGATCATTATGAAATTTTAATAAAATATGTGTTTCTCTACAAATACAAATCCTTGATCAAAATGATGAAACCATTCATTTTTAGTTCCTAGCTTTGTCTTGTTAAGAAAACTAATCTTTCAGGTTGGCTAATGGTAGTGACTATGTATATAAAGAAATTGATTAGTTTGACAAAAGATATCTAACAGTGTCTGTCTCAGTCACAGGTTAGAAACCAGAGATTTCTGATTACAAGTTAGTGTATGAAAACATCATTAGTGCTATGGGCCAGAAACTTGAGATTTCTGATTAGTAAATATAAATAGTATATGTCCTATTTCAAAAGTAAGAAAATACAAGTAAGAACAATCCTATAGCCTACTTATCCGCCAGACAGAAGCCCTACATCCGCCAATCATTTTGGGGTCTTAAGAAAGTCTGATATTTTCATAAACAATGTATAGTAAATAAATACAAAAGATGAAGTTTTGGGAGTCTTACTTTATGCAAAATTGTAATATGTAATAGGCTGATATATTGTAGTATGTATGTTTTAGTGGTTATAGTAGTCGATATAGAAAAGATATTTTGAAGTTTATTTTCTTTTTAAGGAGTCTTTATTCTATATCCTGTTTTTTTTAAGTGAAACTTCTTAAGGGAAGGGGAGTAAATCCAAAAAATATCAAAATTAAATGTGACGAAAATCAAAATTTGACGATGTTATTATTATAGTGGAGCTATTTATGATAATACAATATGGAAGTGAAACTTCTAAAGTGGATGGTCAAGCAATAATACAGAATATTATAGTATTAATAATGCTAGTGAGATTTTGAATAAAAGATGATGAACACTTACTTAGTGGCTATGACTACTACATTTTCTGTATATAGTATAACAATCCATATTATTTAGAACATTGATATAAAAGGTTTTTTTTTCTATTTTCTTGAAGAGACTTTACATTGAAAGATCAAAAGCACAACTGAGGGAGTCTGAGCAAACGAGTTAAGTTTAATCAGTTGTTAATGTCTCAGATTTATCATCAGTTAAAATCATTTTGCAAAAATAAAACAGAATTGATCATGATGATGATCATAACAGTGAAGGTGATGATGATGATAATGAAGCTGATAAAGAATAAAACAGAGATGATCATAAAGAAGTCGGAATAATAAACTCTCTGAAAGATTGTGTATTGTCAGTATTATATTTTACTATACTAAACTATATACAATATATCTGTATCTGTTTTTGTAACCATACACATCATTGTTATTATTATTACTATTGTTGATTGCTGTCTCTATGCCTAGTTGTTGTTGTTGTTGTTGCCATTATCATCTAATAGTACGGGTAATTTCTGCTCCAAACGCAGTTCCAGTTCGCTTCATTGCTGTGCTCCAGCTTCAGCTTTATTTCTGGTACAAGGTGCGTTGTTCGTTGTTCGTTCCGCAGATACTAAATAATAAATGTTCCGATCTACTAAATGATGAGATGTTATTATTTGAACAAGTGTAATTGCAAAATGTAAATTGACAAAAACACAAAAAAAAAAAAAGCAAGCACAAAAACAAAAAAAAAACATAATAATAATAATAATAAAGAAGAAAAATGCTAACTTTGATCTTGGCAATCTCGATCACAGATCGGTACACTTCGCATACTATATGTACCTATACTATATATCTTGTTATGGACTTATAGATAAACTGGACCAATCGTGCAATTTATTAGAGTCATGTTAGTTCAATCGATCCAATTATTTTATTAATTTCCATACAAAATCTTTAGAGAGTCTGAAAGATTACTTATCTTATTCAATGGGCAATTGTGTCTACAGTAATCAGTCAAAAACTAAGTGAAAATAATCTTCTAATTTCTTGGTAGACTTAACGGGATCTCAGCTCTTTTCAAATAGCTTGGTTAGAGTAAAACTGAAGTTATTGATCTCATGGAGTTTGAGATATCTTTTCGTCCCATCATGGCTTTCAGTTATTGGTATCAGTAGAAAAAAGAAAACTACACTTATATATGAAATTTCATTTCATATCTCAAAAACTTTAACATCAATTAGCATAAATTATGGAGAAGCATATGGTTAATTCGATTGAAAATAATAAAATACAATGCTATGTTTATACATACAAACTTTTGTTTGTTTGTTTCGATGCCAAATTCTTGGCATTACAAATATCACATTTAAGTGATTATACTGTGCATAAAAGCATGAAGTGTGCAATAATAATAATAAAAATATTTAAATAAAAATAAAAAAAATTAATCTCTGGTTTGTTGGCTTCACAAATATTTTGAATATTTTAAGCAGTAGTGAAGAGAGCATGAGAGAGGGAGGGAGAGAGAGAGAGAGATGGATTTACTGCATCTTGTTAAGTATCTGAATGAATGAATTATAATGATGAAAACCATTGAAAATTTGCTCATGCCATTATGTGATTTTAGTGTGTGTGCTTGTGATTTTATTTTCATTCTTATTGTTTTATATTTTATTGTAGCAATATTAAACAATTTAGATGACAATTTGATTTGATAAAATCACAACACGTCATCTTAGTCTGGGTATCGTAATTTCATCTTGTGACTGACTATCGGATCTGAGAGTTTTTTTTTTTTTGGCGGCAACATCAACATCATGATACGAATTATCATGATTATGTATTTAATGATCGTTTAAAAGTCAAATAGTTTAAAGTAAACAAATATCTTAAGTAAGGCTACTACTAATGGTACTTCCCAAAAACATTTGCTATGGTCTTATTAAATATTGAGTATCCTTTTGGTAGGCAACCTATCGATGGTTGTCTTTAGCTAAACTATTTTATACATCGTAGTAAAAAGAAATCCAATTTCATATGTCTTATACAATTGTTTTAACAAATGAAAAACTTGATCTGCATAGAAATATGCATGGTTCACGAAACGATTTTTAAGCTTTTATAATTCCACATTCGCCAACTATAATAATTAAAGGATAGTTCGAAATAGCTGCATCATTTTGTGTGTCCTGATGAAGTTAAATAGTGAGCACTATGAAAAGCGAGAGAGTTTTACGTAAGCATGTTCGCATTTGATCTATAGATGAGGCCTTTAATCTTTAACATTTCCTATTGGTTTGGTAACTGAAATTATACATATTTTATTAAAGAAATTCCATATCTTATATAAGATTTTCTTAATTGAATAGAGAAAGGTCTATGCTAAAGGAAAATGAAAGAAATTTTTTGCATTTAAACGATCAAAATATAATATTTTTTATACACGATAATTGGATTTATATCTTCTATCAATCATCTTAACTTTAGTAATTGGTATATTGTACTTATGGGATCTGGCTATCTAAGTAGTTACACATATTGAAATTTAAGTTAGGTTAAATGTAAGGAGGGGATTTTAGCCAACACTTATATCAGACACAGTGTGTCCTAAGTGTAAATTATTAGGTTCAAATCAAAGAAATGTTGTATCTATTGGAATTACACATAAATGTGAGTAGATACTATGAACTACTTCTCAAGTATTTTCTTCTCGTTGTTTTTTTTTTTTTTTGTGTTACTTGTATTTTATCTTAGCGTATTGTTGCACGGAATTTGCACGTGTATTTTTTCTCTGTATCTATCATTATATGCATTGTGAACCGAACTGAACCTTTGTACATAGATACATAAAGATACATTTGATGTTTGGTTTTATCTTGCAATGAGTTTGCTGCGTAAATGTCATGGAGTCGATATTGTCTGTTTGTCGATCATTGTCATCATACAATTGGTTTGACTGTATGTCTATCAGTCTGACTGGCTGTTAATGTATCTTTGCCATTACTATCTCTCTGTCAGTGAGTTTTCAATTTGAAATGCGGTACACTTAAGCAAATAAGCTTAGTTCAGCTCCCTTTCGTAACATTCATTCATTTTTGGTTGACTCAGTGCAGATACACAGATACTCAGATACATAGATACAAATGTTTAGTATCTTGTATCTCGATGTGTTTTTTTGTTTATGTTAGTTTTGTTTTATTTCATTTTATTTTCTTTTTGACATGAATTTCTCTTTTTTTTTTTTTTTTCTTTCTTTCGATTTGTGTTTTGCTTTGTTAAGCATTATCGATTATTGCATCTTTTATTTTAGTTTTCTTTTTTGTTTTACATTAACGAGTAACAGTTTCATGGGGGAGTGGAAGAGAAGAGGTTTAAGAAAGCATGAGATAGATCGTAAGTAGTGGTGAGGAGAAGAGGAAGAGAGAGAGAGAGAGAGAGAGAGAGGGAAATGTTTCAGTGATAAGAATATGTTTTGCAATTTATAAAAATATTTGTATCTTCTTGCAATACATGTTTATTATTTGTATCAATCTATCTGTGTGCATCCATGTGCATTTGTTCTCATTTAAGACCAAAGTCTTAAATAAAATTTTATCATCAAAATATATATATTATATACTTCTAAATAAAGATAAGAATTGGAGGCATGACTTAATGATAAACTGAAAGAATTTAGTGAAGCTGGTCATCCTATTGTCTATGCTCATTTTCTGTTGGGATCAGCATAATCTTTTATAATGAGTGAACTCCATCACCATTGTCATTCTAATAAGGATTATGATTCCGATCTTTTCACTTCTCAGCCCCAAACATAGTGTTTTAATATGTTGATAAATCCCTTTTTGGTGTTTTTCCAATCTCCCTTTTGGCGTCTAGAGAATGTTGTCTAAAGTCCACATAGAGATATTGTGGTATAGAAAGATTGAAAAAATAATCAATTAAAAATTTTTGTTTATTGAAATTTTTATACTAAATATATATTATGTATTGTATTTATTACATAGTTTAAAACAAAGTCGAAATTCCTGTTTGTTTCGATACTCAAAACTGCGACACCATGCAATGGATTTTGATGCGGTTGCCACTGTCATTTAAAGCATTTTTTCCGGAAGGTTATCATGTACATAAACATAATTCAAATCAATAATCAAATAAATATTTCTGAATGTTCTATCACACAGCGTAGGCAAAAACTTTTTCTAGGGGGTGCGAAAAGAGTATATCAACTTCGACCTAGGCGAAGTTAAACTTGTTTTTACTTGTTTTGTATTAACTAATTGCGCATTCTTTTCCTTCTCTTCTTTATTATGATAATGTCTCCTGAGAGCGGAATTTAGACTGTCCTATGCAAGAGCAATGAGTGCTTTGCATAGAAATAGAGAATCCTTTGTCGAACTGTGTATTTCGTCTGAGTTATGCCAAATATAGACGTAGATCTCATAGAGTCCGAAAATTGTCTGAATGCAGGTTCATGAGGACTGCCAATTTGTGAACAAATAAGTTAAATTCTGCCGTGAATTACGATCCTTCTATTGAATATTGATCCTGTCATTTGAATATGTACTAAGACGGTTTTCTGCGAATATTGTTCTGCTTTGAAATTCATAAATAAATTTAAAGGTCTTTGTTGCTTACAAGGAAAAATGAAATTAAAAGAAATTCTTCCTTCACCCGAATCACACTATACTCTCCTCTTACGGGTGTAATCATCCTACCTAAATCACAATTATTTATGCCCGATACACGTGGAAAATGAATCAAAGCATGTGTTGTAAAGGGCAAATATGGTACCATTTAAAATTTCCGGATTGGGGTTGCATTGGTCTGGAGTTTGACCAAACAGTAGTTATGTGATTATATCGGCTAGCATGAACAGTAGTGGTAGTATGAAAGGCGATCTGGTCCTTAACTACAGCTAGGTTCATGTTTCTATGCAGGATCTGGTCCATAATTACAGCCAGCTTCATGTCTCTAAGCAGGGTTGAGTTCCTGACATACCATGGGTATCATATCATTAGGCGTAATGTCTTGTTCTGCAAGAGTTGAATTCTTTTCCATTTCGATTTAGCTGCGGCTCTCCATATCCAAATGTCGTACTTCCATAGAGGAAATATATATATATTTCATTTTGAAGTTTTTTCTTTGAAGATTTATGTGCGGGAATTTTATAAACAATTTTTTGAAGTGTTGCTGTAAAAATGAACATCATATGAGGCATTTGGGCAAAGATGCTCCTGTTTTGCACATCGTACAAGGATCCTTTTTGTAAAAAGTTACCCAGTGGCCCAGTTCATCATAACGGTTTGAATTAGATTGAGTTGGGTTGAATCTATAATTTTTAGAGCCATCATTGGATAGGATGCCTATTGGTATCGATGGAGATATTAGCATGTCTGATAAATCTAAGGCAATTCTCAATTCTTATAATATCTTTTTTCTTGTGCCCTCAAACGCAATATTCGGAAATTTGATTTGAATGGATTTGTTGTCGAATCAACGCACACATATTAAATAGTGATTTATTTCAATTTTACTATCATAAGATCGTGTTCCTTTTTTCTTTAGATCTAATCTGATAACAAGTTACGATTTCTAACACAATTTTTTCTTATAGTACCATTTCCTTTAGAGTTGTGACGAGACTTTGGGTTAGAACAGTATAGAATAGACAAAGGCTATATGACCTATTGTGAAGCCTGATCTGGACTTCTCTTAGCATAAATTAGGAACTCAGTAATAAAAAGTTAATTGAGTCTGAATTTGTCTAAGAAAGTCAATAAGACACCGATATGCTTTGAAATAATTTGAAACTGAATAGGAAAACTGGAATTGCATACTAGGAAAGATAGATGAATTATACATGATTAACCTTGTATTGTAGTGTATACATTTTAGTAAGGTCTTATAAAACTATGGTATGTTTATAAGATTAGATCCCAGTTAAACTAATAAGTATTTGTATCGCAATCTCTTAACTATCGGAAATGAGTAAGTCATAAATATGAACATATACTTTTGTGTATTCATACATAACTATACATCCATACTTCCATATACATATGTACAGACATCCATGAACGTAAGTGTATTCTATATATGTGAATTGTATCTCTTATCTACCATATAATGCGGTCAAATGATTTTGCTCTTAAAGTATTTTAAAGTTTTCAAACCAAAAAAAAAAAAATAAATAAATAAAATTAAAATCAATTATTGAGAATTAGAAATCTATAAAAAAATATCTAAAATTGATTTCATTTTATTTCGATTTAATGAGTGCATGTGCTTTAGTATAATAAAATATGAAAAGTCGGGGCATCGATATATGTATGTACATGTGTATGTAAAAAAAAAAAAAAAAAAAATGCCCACCTCAATTTCAAAATGCTTATCTTAAAGAACACACAGTGTTTTGTTAAAGTCTTCTTCTCGTTCTTAGTGCTTTTCGACTACTTTGATTATTGAACATAAAGATAGATATTTTGTGAGAAGGAGAGAGAAGGAGGCAGTGAGAACGTTTGGAAAAGAGCAAAGGAAGGAGAAGTTGTTATACGACTTTATTTTGAAATCTCTACTTTTTTTAGTATACTTATAAATATATGTATGTAGTATGTATGTAGATAGATAGAAATGTTTCTGATTGTGCTTTTGTCAAGTCCATCATGTCATTATTATCCACATATGTATGGTATATACATATATGCAGACGCCATCTTTTGACACTTAAAAGATGAATGATATAAAATATTTATTATTAAGAGGGCAGTTTGATAAGTCAGTGACTTTTCGAAGATTTTTTTCCGTTGAACGATTTACCCCTTTTCAAGGTAATCGATGCATATCAAAAGACTGTCGTCATGGTCATGGCCTTTTTTGGTAGACGTTTACATGAAGTACTGTGATGGATCAATCTGTTGTCTACAGTGCGAGAACTTGTTTGGATTGCAGTTGAACAGCGCCAAACACTTCTTTGAAGTGTCCACACATCATGTTAAAGTTAATGGTTTAGAGTCCCTTTACGATTTTTCAAGCCTTTCCTTGGATTTAGTGATAGTTTTTTTTACCCTAAAAAATAATATTTGATGAGCACACAAAATTCACATTTTCCCATTTACGTTGAAATTCACTAGATTGTCTGCTTTCACTGGCTGTCAAATACTAATTAAATGACACAGCTTGCTCACAATTTGACAGTAAAAGTTAGTATTCCATTATCAAATAGTAGTTGATTGACTTATTAAACTGCCCTCTTACATATACAAAATATATATAAAATACTCAATAATAATGTACAATATATTTTTTTTTATTTTATTTGTTAAGACGATTAGTTTTGTACCCGTAATGACTTTCTTATCTAAATTATTAGAATTTATCATCATCATTTCACTTTGAAGTCTCTTTTGATTTGGTTGGATATCATAATTTGTTAGTTTCTGGAGAATAAATGTGCTGATACAAACCAGTTTTACAATACCTTAAACTTTAAGAAGTTATTTTAGTCCATCCCATGGACCCATAGGAAATGTTATTGATAATACAAAATGCGAATAGTTTTCGATAACTAAGGAACACAAATAAATTGGTGCCTTTTTGGGATGCTAATTATCCGTTCTTATGTTATCCATATACGGAAATACTGATCCCAAGGTTTTTGAGAGTCTCATCAAATTATGTGTTTGATCTCTTACTCTTTTCATGAAACGAAAATTTTAATATTTATATCATATACTTGCCTCGGATCTTTTTTTTATAGGGTTCCGGACCCAAAAGATACCAAAAGGAACCCTATTGCAGAGACTTCGTTGTCCGTCCGTCCGTACGTCCTCGAGTCATATCTCAAAAACCGTAATATCTAGAGAATACACACAGAATATGTAGTTCTATCCGGGCATCAGCAACAAATACTAAAACTAAAATATTTTCAAAAACTTAAAGAGATCCCCATACAAGAAACATTTTGGTTTGTATGGCAGCTACGATCCAATAATCCCACGATTTTGAAATTTAGGTGGTTGGTTGCTATACATCAGAAACTTATATTTTCGAAATTTCAATTTGATCGGATTGCTAGAGAGGGTACCTCCCATACAAACCTCCATTAAAATTCAGGTTTTTATAAGAAAAACTTTTTTGTTTTTTGTTCTATCGAATTGAAATTTAAACACTATAAGTTTTTCATATAGGCGCTGCACATCTATTGGAATCAGTCAAATCGGACCACTAGGGGAAGTAGCTCCCATACAAACCGCAATCTGGTACGGAAGCCTCCGTGTAGGAGTCTGACTCGCACTTGGCCCATTTTCTTTTTTACCAATTTGATTATGCATATTGGTGATCATTTAACATTAAATGCTAAAATGAATAGCTCCCTCGATTTGCCGAAGTCTGTTTTAGTGATTGTATTGTCACTGTTATGTGCTATTCTGGGAATGTTCTTTGAAGATTTCCCGTTGCCTTTTGAAGGATTTCATGTTTGCCGTCATGAAACGTTTATATAGCGAATCATATGAGGTAAGTACAGACATCCCCTTTCAGTAGTATTTAAGGAAATTCCAACTCAAAATCTCTGATAATAGATGCATATACTACAATATTTATAATTATATAATATATATGAAATTAAAAAAAAAAAAATTTACAATCAAAATCATGATATCTCGTTTATATGTGATTTTTTCACATTCATGTATAGTCGCCATATCGAATAATGATACCTTTCAGCTGATATTTGTAAACAGCACTAGATATTATCTAATGCCGCCAAATAACAAATCCCCATGCTGATTGAGAGCGATACATACATATGTATGTCAACAGATATGAACAATTATATATACACACAGATATGGAGAGAGAGAGAGAGAGAGAGAGAGAAAAAGAGAGACAGACGAAAGGAGAGACGACGAGTATATAATATCGGAATCATTTCTGAACCGAGAATTGTAATAACATTAACAAAAACCGAACAGAACAGAACAGAACAGAACTAAACAGAACTGAACTGAATAGAATAGAATTGAACACACATCATCATTCAAAATATCTTATCACTTGAGACCGCAGCTTTGATAGAATCGAATGGCAAAACTAAGTACTACATATAGGTACAATATTCACATATAACTTAACTGTGTGCTGACTTTGAGAATTGAATTTGAAATGGGCAATGTAAGTATAAGTAGAAGTAGTGTAAAATAGCGTATTATGAATCCGCCATATGCTAGGGCACGTTTTCAAGGGGAATTACTTAAAGAAGACGATCATTGTCGTTTGCCAATAACTTATATATATTAGTACCACTTCTAACACTACTATAACTTTTTGTCATCATCATCACCCATATAGACTAAGACCTTACTGTTGCTGTTGCCCCTCTCTGAATACTTACTTAACTTTCCATATTTACTACAAAAATATAGATAACTTTATAATGCGTTTTGCTGCTCCACATTTACTTACTTGTCGCCATCGGGCAATAAAGATCAGTTGGGAATTTTTTTGTTATTATTGCCCTCTTTTGTCGGCTTGTTCAAAAACCAAAAAAAAAAAAAAAAAAAAAACAAAACCCAAATCAATACATTCAGAGAAAAAGAGAAGTCATTAAATAGTCATACATTCAAATAAAACTACTCATATATATGTATATATACGAGTATGGTATATGGTATATGGAATACTAGGTAGGAATATGTTAGCAAGTTTTTCTAAATATTGTCATTTTGTGCAAAGGTCGATTTTGTGAATAAGTCTTGGAAAAGACTTTGTCATTGTCATAGATACTCTTATCTCTTGTATCTGTGTATATAATGAATGTGTATTGTGTATTGACTTTCTATATCATTTGTGAGGCTTATATTGTATATTCAATGAGTATGTGCGACTTATGAATCGATTTTAATAGATATTAAATGAACGTCTAATGTGTCATCAAATCATATAATATTTTGTGTCATATTTATAATAAAAAAAAAATAATAATAAAAAGTCGGCCAAGTGCGAGTCACACTCGTATGGGAGGTACTCCCCCTAGTGGTCCAATTTAACTGATTCCAACAAATTTACCGCGCCTATATTAAAAACTTAGAGTGTCTAAATTTCAATTCAATAGTCCAAAAAAACAAAAAAAAAAAATATCGAATAAGAACCTATAATTTATTGGTGGGTTTGTATGGGAGGTACATCCCCCACATACTAAAGCCTGTATGGACTTACGATATGTATCCGGTATCCAGTTTCTCGTATTCCACCAATGTAATGCAAATACAAAGGTCTGAGAAGAAAGTGATATGTGCTCTGAATACACCTTGATACGATCTTGAACGTGATTTTGACGTCAAATCAGTCGCCTCTATTGCACAGATATATATATGAGTATGTGTGCGAAGTCTCATTTGGCAAGGCCAAGTGAACATGTTAATCGTGAAGCTTCAATCCTTACGGGACCCAAGTGTTTGATTATTTCTTGGGACTTAACTACAAAAAATTGAAATCCATCAAAATTTCCAACTTTTTCGGTCGGTTATAATATGAAATTATAAAAATTTTATAATTTAAACGGCCTTCTCCCATTGATGACATAAGCGCGCAATGACGAAAATGCTCTTATAGGTATCGAACATTCCTCTATTTTTCGAATATATAAATTCCTTGGCGCTACGATTTTTGAGTCACGAATATATATTAAAAGTATTGCAACACCAAAAGTTTTTGGGTGCAACGCATCGTCTGTTTGCGACCTCACTATGGACCCTTCTTAAAAACGTTTTACCGTTAAAAAAAAAAAAAAATTAATGTGATTCGTGTTATCCAAGGCATTTTACAATACCTATATCAATATATTAATCTAAAATTAACTTATGGCTTAAGGAACTCATGGAAATTTTATTTCCACCCTTACAAGCGGCTCATTTCAAATTTTTGAAAAATCCTGCAGAAAAAACTAGGTATTTTTTAGTAGATTAATATTTTGTTCCTTCCTACAAATTTATTGCTTAATTTTTTTTCTACATATGTACTTGTCTTTTTGAGTGAGTGAGAGTCCAAATAAAATTTTCCAATGGTGCTTGGATTATCTGGTCTGTGATCTATGACATTTGTTTCTCCATTCTGCGCTTTACAGTTTTCATTGCTGCATATTGTATTGCTGATCTTTGAAATAATAACAAAAGGCTTCTGGCACCTCAGATATCCACTTCAATATGTCTTTTCCCTCTGATGCTTGTATTCTGAATTTCTTTTCGGTAGATTATTCTTCTGTGCTCTATGTACTTATTAAAATAGGAAACAGAAAACTTTTGTATCCAAGTGATGATAGGAGTAGATGGTCCACGGACTGCATACATGAGCTTAAGAAACGCTGCAGTACATAAAGTTTAGGCTAAAGTTCGTGATACAAAGATTCATTATTCGTTATCATGTGATAATTGTGACTCATTGACACATAATGTGATGAGTTTTGCGCATTAGAAAGCAAGCAGATAAAATGAAATACATTTGAGTGTGATTATTTTTATGATTCAGATTTCTTTAAGTTTTAGTTTACAATAAATTTACCTAGCAGCCTATGTCTGTCTGTTTGTCTGCCTGTCGGTCTTGAAGCGTTTGCTTGAAGCGTTTGCTATTAAAGCGTCTCTATCTGAAATCATGACTTTGACTCGCATTTAAAAAAGCACATTTCAAGTGAGTTTAGTTCAATTACATAAGATGATGTTAACTAAATTGTTGTGGATGAAAAATGAGCTCAAAGGCATATTGTATCGCACAACTTACTTATTTACTTTAATATTACATATAGTCGTGTGTATTGTAATTGTAGGTAGAGAGTTTCTTTCGTAGATAGGAGGAAACGTTCAGAATAAACTTAAATAGATCACATTTTTTGTTTTTTTGTTTTTAATGCCGAAGCACGTAACAATTGATAAATCCAAATGAGGCAATTATTGACGAACACAAACGATGACTGAAGCTAATGATGAATGACTGGAGCTACTGAAATTACTGGAACTATTGCAATAGATGAATAGATGAAATGAGGGTCATATAAGCAAATAAATACAATTTAAATAATATATTCTACTAAGCTTATATATTGTTTTGTACTTCGGAATGAAAAACAAAATGTAATACTCATTTCTAAAGCTTAAATAGCTTTTACACCCCAGCTACATTAAATGAACTTCAAATACTTTTGTATATTGAAATTATAATTCCTTGAGTAAGTTACAAAGTATTTTACAGATGTATTTTTTCCATTGATTCAAATTGGTTTGGATAATTTTTGTATTATAAGTGTTTATTTTAAGTAAATTTAATAAATTACCATTTGAAAACGTTTTGTCAGAAAGCTACCGAGATACATTAGTTCTCTTAGGAATTTAGGTCAAGTGAGGCGCCCGTAATTGACCAAGAACGAGTTGACTAAGAATGGAAGCAATCAAAGCTTTACTACGAATACTGTACGAGTATTCTGGTACAAACAGAAGTCATTGCTTGATTTAAATTCGATTTTGCAACATTGAGATAAATCAGTTTTTTCATCCTTGATTCAATGAGCTCCATTCGTCCCGTTGTTGTGCACGCATCACCACCACCACCACCACCATGTTTAATCGTGGGCACCATGTTTTTTCTATCGATCACTGTACCGTTTTTTCTTCATACCTTTGATCCCATAGATGCAAAACTTGCTCTCATCTAAGAAAGGAACATTTCCCAAAAATCTCGAGGCTTGTTTAACCAACCTTGTTTCTCAAGTTTATCACTAAATTATCAGAAAAATATAATATGTTTTTTTGATTCTCGTTCACGTTGAAGGCTGCACTGTAAAGAAAGCTCTTTTTAACCCCAGTCTGTAACCAGTCTTTACACTTCAGTTTATGCAAGCTTGCCAACTTGGAAAGAAATCAAAATACATACTTATATTGGAAATATAAAATATCTTATAAATAAAGAATATTATAAAAAAAAAAATGAATATTGGTTTTTTGTTAGGTAATTTGCATTTTTCCCCAAGTTTGGCCAACTTGAGTTTATCATATAGTATTTTAAATTCTGTATTAATTGATGGGACATCATATTGGTGTATTAAAAATATTGTCGGGCATTGAAAGTGGATTATTATGATCATGCAATGATTTTAATATTGTACAAACAATAAAACAGAATATCATACATTTTACAGAGCGATCAGTGCGCAGAACTATTTAACATTTTTTTTTTTTTTTTTTGTGATATTTCTGTGAAGTCCTCATCAAACTATCAAAAAATATGATAGTAAGAGCTATTGTTTTGTGACACCAAAATGCCTTGAACAGAGAGTTGTGATACTGTCAGACGCTAACAGTATCACAAATTTTTGTGAGACTTTTGAGAATATGTCGGTAAATGCACCTTGGCGATTGCAATGCGTTTTCGCCTATTCGCTATATACAATATAAGTATGAAAGCCTTCTTGACCGCAATATGATTCATATATTTTTAAGATTTTTTCTAATTGTATCGGAGTAGGTAGATTTCATAAAATTGTCAATTACTTGATGATCTAGTGTGATAGTTGAAACAGAGGCATCTTACCTCTGTGTAAACTTAAATGTTTCTCTCAATTTACTGAAAGTCAATTTATCAAATCAAATCTTTGTAGTACCATTAGTTTTGTTAAGATGCAATCATATTGAAACCATATGACATAGGCATTTTTTTTTATGATAATTAATTAATAATATTCGATGGAACCTATTGAAGTTCAAAAATACTCTCCCTCATAGAGTTAAGTCAATAATTTTGAATATTTGGCTTCCAGTAGCTTTAACAAAAAGTAATGGTAACCCATCAATGTACGAGTTGACTGAGCCAGATTGCGATTTTTTTGGCAGAAATATATATTCTTAAAAATATTGCAACGCTTAAATTTTAATAGACTTTCAAAAGTTAGATGTTCGGCCAGCTGCTTGTTGAGAGATCCACAGAATAAATTAGAAATGGGGGCAAGAAAACATCCTGTACACAATAGATTGTAGATAAACCGAAACATAATGAGAATGGAAATACTGCCAATGGTGGCAACACTGCAATAAGAGCATTTTTAAAGATGTTTCCTGAAATCTCCAAATTAATGCTTCTGCAAATTTTCCCAGAAAACTGTCCCTCTGTACAAGTTCAAATACCCATGGCATCCCATGTAAGCAACAACGTCAGTAATGTCAATAGGTTGAGGGGTTAGGGAAAACGCATCAGAAACAGAGAATAAATATTATAAACACGACAGAAAGTTACATGCTTGATCAAACACTCTTATTAATAATGTGACTGCTGTTTTCCAAAGAGCAAAGAATTCTTCACAGAAGGCGGAGATGATATTAATGAAAATAAGAAAATTGTTATAATGAATTGGTGAATCACTATTAGAGAAGTTGCTCACGATGTCGGCATATCGGTTGGATCATGTCATGCAATTCTATCAGATGTTTTGGGCATAAAACGTGTGCCAGCGTAGTTTGTTTCGAAATTGTTAAATTTTGAGTTAAAGAAACGTCGCTTGTTGCTGAAACGGGTCATAAGTCATGACGAAACATGGGTACACGGTTATGTCGTCGAAAGAAAATTGAATTGAATTGAAATTGTAAATTGATTCTTTGATAAATTTTTTTTTTTTTGGAATCCCAAACACGTGCAAGAAAAATAGCTGTCACAAATTATCTAAACATTTAAAATGGTGAACCTTGTTTACATAAGTGAGGGACATGCGTACCAACATAAAGCCACAAAAAAATCGTAAATCGAATATGTATATTGAGCTCGCATAAGTTCAATATATGTAAGTATGTACCTATGTATATTAAAAATAAAATTTAAAAAAATAACAGGTAAAAATGCATTAATTAGCATCAATTATATGGGCGGTGAGAGTGGACGTGGCCGGATTGGTTTAAACAATTGGCTCAGGAAGAAAAAAATTTACATCGTATGATTATGTTGTGGATGTTGTGGACTCGTATTTCATACTTTTGATACAAAATTGTTTGAAAATTTTACACAAACTATAATTTATAGTAATTTAATAGTTTCGATCTGAAATCAAGTTGTCAAAGAAAACAGCAACTGTACATTTCATTCCTGAATCTTTTCTTTTGGTTTAATATTTTATTTTGTTTTTATATTTTATTTGTAATATTTTGCATTATTTTAATGTTGAAAAATGCAAGGAAATTAAAATCCCCCAAAGAACTAAAAGTATCATTTTATAATTCAAGATTCGTCTTATCAATGAGTACGTCTATTATTTAAATGGGGTTTCTTATTTTCGTTTCCTGATCTCTGAACAACATTTTAGTCTTTTGATTGTTTGAAAACATCTTTATTTTGTCTTTTACTTATGTTTTATATTTTTTTTTTAAAGCTGAATTTATGTTATGTAACTTCTTCTTAAAAGGACTCGTTTTCATACCAAAGCACTGGTTTTTCTCTATCATAAGGCAAATTTGTCCTTCTTGGTTAAAACAATAATTTTTTTTGTCTATGGTACAAGTATATTATTTGTATATAGATTAGAAGTTTTTTCCGTTTGCTTTTTTGTTTTATATTCGTTTTTGTATCAAAATATATTTTTCTTTTAATAGTTTTAAAAAAAAAAACATAGTTGTCAACATAGCAAAATCCTTTGAATTCAAATAAAAAATTTATATTATTTTTTGTATCAAAATGTATTTTTCTTTTAATAAAACAAAAAAAAAAACGAAAGAAATAGTATGAAATCATCCTTATTTTCGACTCATAATTTATTCCAGGTATAATTTGAATCTGCAAATCAGTTTTTCGTCCAGCGAAGGATATATTCAAGAATGATAGTATCTTAATATATTTTTATTTTAATGAGTAAATTCAAATATAATTATTTTTTTTTTTTTCGAATCAGTAGTTATTGGACACCGTTTTTTTCGTGGAAAGGTCTTTTTTTGTATTCTCTTTTGAATTAAAATATATTTTTAGTTATATGGTTTTTTTTTTGTGTTGTCTATTCTACAAGTATAGTATTATTTGCACATTGTACAAAAGGAAAGTACTGAAGTAACAGACCTTAGCAATCATCGTTTAGGACAAGTATTCCCATAGAAGGCACTGATGGCTCAGACATCTTGGTTTTATAAGATCTCTGTTGCCGGCTTCCCTTTGTCGATTAGCTACGAATTCGCGCTCGATGTTTTTCGAGTAACTATGTTTATCAAAATATATTTTTATTTTAATGAGTAAATTCATATATAATTATTTTTTTTTTTTCGAATCAGTAGTTATTGGACACCGTTTTTTTCGTGGAAAGGTCTTTTTTTGTATTCTCTTTTGAATTAAAATATATTTTTAGTTATATTGTTTTTTTTTTGTGTTGTCTATTCTACAAGTATAATATTATTTGCACATTGTACAAAAGGAAAGTACTGAAGTAACAGACCTTAGCAATCATCGTTTAGGACAAGTATTTCCATAGAAGGCACAGATGGCTCAGACATCTTGGTTTTATAAGATCACTATTGCCGGCTTCCCTTTGTCGATTAGCTACGAATTCGCGCTCGATGTTTTTCGAGTAACTATGTGTATCAAAATATATTTTTATTTTAATGAATAAATTCAAATATAATTATTTTTTTTTTCGAATCGGTAGTTATCGATGGACACCGTTTTTTTCGTGGAAAGGTCTTTTTTTGTATTCTCTTTTGAATTAAAATATTTTTTTAGTTTATGTGTATCAAAATATATTTTTATTTTAATGAATAAATTCAAATATAATTATTTTTTTTTTCGAATCAGTAGTTATTGGACACCGTTTTTTTCGTGGAAAGGTCTTTTTTTGTATTCTCTTTTGAATTAAAATATATTTTTAGTTATATGGTTTTTTTTTTTGTGTTGTCTATTCTACAAGAATATTATTTGTATATAGATTCGAAGTAGTTTATCAGCTATATTTACACCGTCGTTTTCGGTTTTTGGGTTGCTTCTTTGTATCAAAATATAATTTGAATCTGCAAATCAGTTTTTCGTCCAGCGAAGGATATATTTAAGAATGATAGTATCTTAATATATTTTTATTTTAATGAGTAAATTCACATATAATTATTTTTTTTTTTTCGAATCACTAGTTATTGGACACCGTTTTTTTCGTGGAAAGGTCTTTTTTTGTATTCTCTTTTGAATTAAAATATATTTTTAGTTATATGGTTTTTTTTTTGTGTTGTCTATTCTTCAAGTATAATATTATTTGCACATTGTACAAAAGGAATGTACTGAAGTAACAGACCTTACCAATCGTCGTTTAGGACAAGTATTTCCATAGAAGGCACTGATGGCTCAGACATCTTGGTTTTATAAGATCACTATTGCCGGCTTCCCTTTGTTGATTAGCTACGAATTCGCTCTCGATGCTTTTCGAGTAACTATATGTATCAAAATATATTTTTATTTTAATGAATAAATTCAAATATAATTATTTTTTTTTTTCGAATCGGTAGTTATCGTTGGACACCGTTTTTTTCGTGGAAAGGTCTTTTTTTGTATTCTCTTTTGAATTAAAATATTTTTTTAGTTTATGTGTATCAAAATATATTTTTATTTTAATGAATAAATTCAAATATAATTATTTTTTTTTTCGAATCAGTAGTTATTGGACACCGTTTTTTTCGTGGAAAGGTCTTTTTTTGTATTCTCTTTTGAATTAAAATATATTTTTAGTTATATGGTTTTTTTTTTTGTGTTGTCTATTCTACAAGAATATTATTTGTATATAGATTCGAAGTAGTTTATCAGCTATATTTACACCGTCGTTTTCGGTTTTTGGGTTGCTTCTTTGTATCAAAATATAATTTGAATCTGCAAATCAGTTTTTCGTCCAGCGAAGGATATATTTAAGAATGATAGTATCTTAATATATTTTTATTTTAATGAGTAAATTCACATATAATTATTTTTTTTTTTTCGAATCAGTAGTTATTGGACACCGTTTTTTTCGTGGAAAGGTCTTTTTTTGTATTCTCTTTTGAATTAAAATATTTTTTTAGTTTATGTGTATCAAAATATATTTTTATTTTAATGAATAAATTCAAATATAATTATTTTTTTTTTCGAATCAGTAGTTATTGGACACCGTTTTTTTCGTGGAAAGGTCTTTTTTTGTATTCTCTTTTGAATTAAAATATATTTTTAGTTATATGGTTTTTTTTTTGTGTTGTCTATTCTACAAGAATATTATTTGTATATAGATTCGAAGTAGTTTATCAGCTATATTTACACCGTCGTTTTCGGTTTTTGGGTTGCTTCTTTGTATCAAAATATAATTTGAATCTGCAAATCAGTTTTTCGTCCAGCGAAGGATATATTTAAGAATGATAGTATCTTAATATATTTTTATTTTAATGAGTAAATTCACATATAATTATTTTTTTTTTTTCGAATCAGTAGTTATTGGACACCGTTTTTTTCGTGGAAAGGTCTTTTTTTGTATTCTCTTTTGAATTAAAATATTTTTTTAGTTTATGTGTATCAAAATATATTTTTATTTTAATGAATAAATTCAAATATAATTATTTTTTTTTTCGAATCAGTAGTTATTGGACACCGTTTTTTTCGTGGAAAGGTCTTTTTTTGTATTCTCTTTTGAATTAAAATATTTTTTTAGTTTATGTGTATCAAAATATATTTTTATTTTAATGAATAAATTCAAATCTAATTATTTTTTTTTTCGAATCAGTAGTTATTGGACACCGTTTTTTTCGTGGAAAGGTCTTTTTTTGTATTCTCTTTTGAATTAAAATATATTTTTAGTTATATGGTTTTTTTTTTGTGTTGTCTATTCTACAAGAATATTATTTGTATATAGATTCGAAGTAGTTTATCAGCTATATTTACACCGTCGTTTTCGGTTTTTGGGTTGCTTCTTTGTATCAAAATATAATTTGAATCTGCAAATCAGTTTTTCGTCCAGCGAAGGATATATTCAAGAATGATAGTATCTTAATATATTTTTATTTTAATGAATAAATTCAAATATAAAATTATTTTTTTTTTCGAATCAGTAGTTATTGGACACCGTTTTTTTCGTGGAAAGGTCTTTTTTTGTATTCTCTTTTGAATTAAAATATATTTTTAGTTATATGGTTTTTTTTTTGTGTTGTCTATTCTACAAGTATAGTATTATTTGCACATTGTACAAAAGGAAAGTACTGAAGTAACAGACCTTAGCAATCGTCGTTTAGGTCAAGTATTTCCATTGAAGGCACAGATGGCTCAGACATCTTGGTTTTATAAGATCACTATTGCCGGCTTCCCTTTGTCGATTAGCTACGAATTCGCGCTCGATGTTTTTCGAGTAACTATGTGTATCAAAATATATTTTTATTTTAATGAATAAATTCAAATATAATTATTTTTTTTTCGAATCAGTAGTTATCGATGGACACCGTTTTTTTCGTGGAAAGGTCTTTTTTTGTATTCTCTTTTGAATTAAAATATTTTTTTAGTTTATGTGTATCAAAATATATTTTTATTTTAATGAATAAATTCAAATATAATTATTTTTTTTTTCGAATCAGTAGTTATTGGACACCGTTTTTTTCGTGGAAAGGTCTTTTTTTGTATTCTCTTTTGAATTAAAATATATTTTTAGTTATATGGTTTTTTTTTTTGTGTTGTCTATTCTACAAGAATATTATTTGTATATAGATTCGAAGTAGTTTATCAGCTATATTTACACCGTCGTTTTCGGTTTTTGGGTTGCTTCTTTGTATCAAAATATAATTTGAATCTGCAAAGCAGTTTTTCGTCCAGCGAAGGATATATTCAAGAATGATAGTATCAAAATATATTTTTATTTTAATGAATAAATTCAAATATAATTATTTTTTTTCGAATCGGTAGTTATCGATGGACACCGTTTTTTTCGTGGAAAAGGACTTTTAATAAGGCAAAACTAAATAGAAATTTGTCTTTTATGGTTAATAGACTATTTTTGTTTTTTTTGTTTTTGTCTATTCTACAAGTATATTATTTTTATAAATATTCGAAGTAAATGTACGGGACAAACCTTAGGTATCTTTTTCCCCCTCTCGCAATATTTGGTAATCACTGTTCTAGTACGATGCATGCGAACGTGTAAATCTACACGTTGTCAGCTGCAAACAATTCAAAAGTTGCAAATAATGACTCTCAATTCTTGACGATATTGACAACAAAAACGATGACAACCACTTACGCCTTTAACTATTGATTGCAGGGGATTTGATATATACTTAACGTTCGTATGCGATTCTTTTGCAATGATGCCCTCTTTCTATCACCATCTCATCAGCTCTCCACCTCTGCCACCTTCTCATTTAGTCATAGAATATCGTACTCACAATCTACATATGTACGTACATACCTATATGCTTATTTGAGAGTATGGCGACAGTGGAACAATCAAATTATCTATCAATCTATCTGTCTTATCGGAGAGCCAACTTTATCATAAGAAAAGTATTTAAGTTTTATTTATTTTTAATACCCAACTACATTAGGTTTTTTGTTAACAATAATTCCCAATGTTGCGCCACCTCAGCCACTTTGCACACTTAGCAATTAAATAGAATATTGTAGGTAGTAGAACATTTTTACGGGATCTTATGGCAAAAAATAAAGAATTGAAAAAAAATCCAAGTAAAATTGCTTAAGTGTCTGTGTCGGTGATGTGATAATAAGCATTTGAAGAATTTGAATTTGATCACGTCTTCCTGTATTATTTCAGTTGTTTTTTTTTTTTTTTAATAATAATAATAATAATAATAATACAATATTTCTTTCCATTATTAACGGTGATGATGACATTTACTCATTGGTCGTGACTGTTGTTCATCGTATTTTTTCATTGCATAACTTCTCCAAAGAAAGAACAACAGATCGAGTCCGTCGTAATGCTACTACTTACTTACATATGTAGCAATATATTACCTACTGTACTTTATGCACTTCAGAGCACGTCTGAGTATGTGAGTCTGAACCGTTTGCCTTGCTAAATCTCATTCAGTTCAATTATGCGCCATAAACACAAGTTTGAAAACTCTCGAAAGTCATACATTTCGTGAAATTTGTTCATTTTCAGAAACATTTATGTTATGATGATATTCATGTATATATACATGCTGGGTATCTCTAATATAGAACATTTTGTTTTTTTTTTTTTAGCATAAAAGAAACTATTAGGTACCATCCATCCATTACATAACACGCGGGGATTCAAAGCATTTTTTTTGTTTCTCTGTGTCAGATTTGATTTGGATTTTGAACAATTTTCTACCAATTTCTAAAAAGAAATATTCTTTATTTGATTTCTTGTACAGAGGGATAGAGAGAGAGAGAGAGAGAGAGAGAGAGAGAGTGAGATCATTTGTCTTTATAAACTATTGAATTGTCCGTCGGTCCTCGGGTCATATCTCATGAACCGTAATAGCCAGAGAGTTGAATTTTTGACGGAATATGTAGGTCTATCCGGGCTATAGCAAACAACAAACTAAAATATTTTCAAAAACTTAAAGGGGTCCCCATACAAGAAACATATTTGTTTGTATGAAAGCTATATGATTGAGTAAGCCCATGATCTCGAAATTTGCTTGGTTGGTGGAAGTGGATTAGAAACTTGTAGTGTCGAAATTTTAGTTTGATCGGACCACTCCATACAAACCCAGCATTAAAATTCATATTCTTATTGAAAAAACTTTTTTGTTTTTTGTTCTATCGAACCGCAATTTAGACACTACAAGTTTTTGATATAGGTGCTATAAATCTGTTGGAATCAGCCAAATCGGTAAACTAAGAGGGGTACCTCCCATGCAAACCCACCATTAAAAATCAGGTTCTTATTCGAAAAACTTTTTCTGATTTTTGGACTATTGAAATAAAATTTAGACACTATAAGTTTTTTATGTATTTTTTTATGATGTGGTACATCTGTTGGAATCAGCCAAAACTGATTACTAGGGGCTATACCTCCCATACAAACCCCAATCTGGTACGGAATCCTCCATGTACGAGTGTGATTCGAACTTAGTCGATTTATATATTTGTTCTATATAATTTGGTGATAAAATCTCTTTCTCTTCATTCTTTTTATTATATTAATAACGGAGAGCCTGTTATGGAGGTTCTTTTATTTTTGTGATATAATATATAAGGAATTTATTGAAACAACCAAAATTAAGCGAAAATTCAACAAACAAAATTCAACCTGTTTCACTTGATTTGTATTTTTCTTTAATTTTTCTTTTTATGATAAAAATGAAGTTTAAAGTTACAAATAATACTCACGTAATACGTTGTAAAGTGTATGAGTCGTGACTTATTTTAGATTAGAGGCAAAAAGTTATGACACACGAGTCTAGCTAGCGAAATACATCAAAAGTTTGTTGCAAACCTTTTTTTTTTCAGATTTTCTGAAACTCTTTCTTTGTGCACTCAGTATGCTAAACACTCGTATGTACAATACTCGTATATTGTATAAAAATTTGATAAATTATAGCAAATGTGTGTATGTTGAAGTGTAGGGTGCATTTCTTTTCCTATCTACTTAAATATAGGCAAAGAATTACAATATATAAAATGAAATGTTCGTTTAGGTATTTGTGGGTCCAGTCAAAATAATTGAACCAAAAGAAATTTATGAAATTGATAGAGAAACATAAAACATGTCATGTCACATGTCACAACAGCCTTCAAGGAAGCAATTCACTGGGAAGCACTTCGCTGGGATATATTATCATCCCATTTCCATTTGAAGACATCTGAAAGTCTATATGTACAATACATAAATGAGAGGCAAGATTTTTCACCTAAACGATTCACCCCATCGTTGATTAAAGGCCATATATGAAAAAAAAAAAAAAAATGAGATAGTCTAGATCATAGGTTTCTAAAGTGGGCACAAGGTCTGGACTATATGGTAGATGTAGCAATACAAACTTTTTGACAAAATTTGTTTGTAGTCTCTTAATGTCCACAACTCTACGATTGATTAGTATAAAATGTTTGTTTGACAAGGGATCACTTAATTTGTAAAGCTAACCATTGTCAACATTCATTTTGAATCACTTTGTTCTATGAAAGCAGTTCAGAGAATAATGGCCACATCTCATCAAATTGACACCATCACATTTCTTTTGGTAGTCCTACCAGTGCTTCATTTTATCTACAATACTTCGATTGCTTTATTGGCATACACTCCTGAAGACAGTCCATTTCTCATTTCCCATGACCAAATGCTTCAACAAAGAATTTTTTTTTTTCGCGTTAAGTGGGTTGGTTGCAGACATTCCTGTGATGGATCATATTACTTTTAACTCATACAGTATTTAGAAAGCAATCAATTTCGAATGGTATGTGATTTAAATTATGTGTCTTATACTTAGGATCAATTAGACTTTTAAAACTGAGACTTAGTATTTTGGTTGTTTTGACTGACTTCCGCTTTGTTTTGTTGCGTGCCAACATAAAACATCTGATGCAGATTTTAATAAAGTTAGCTGGAAAATTTTACAGATTTGGAAAATAATATTGAAGCCATTCGAGCCTTTTAGCTTCATCATATTGAATTATACCTATAGGCGAACTTTACGAATCTATCCCAAACAGGATCTGTGAAAGGAATTTCAAGAAGAATCAAAGGATAAACAACAAAAAAACGTAAGAAACATTTTGTGCTTGATGTTGCATTGCTTTTACAAATACTGAACAACATTTTACATTTAAAATATGAAATAAATAAGTTTGCAGCTCATTGCATTTGGAGTCATTTGTTTTTCTAAAGAAAAAAATATTAAAATCGTTTCAGTGTATTTTGAACCAAATAAAAAATTAAAAAATATAAATAAAAAAAATTTAAAAATCTGCTTGTCCAAACGTAAATGAAATCATCTATGGTTCCATTCAAACACTTAAAAATTTCATAAAAATCGGTCTAGCTGATAAGTCACAAAGGATTCATTCAGCGGATTTTACTATGTAAAGATACTCGCCGACATAACTCACATCGAATGCTATGATATTTAATCTTATGATCATGAAGAAACGTGACACGAAACAGTGTCTTCCTTACGTAATTATAAGTTTAATTTTCATTTGTTGATTTTATTAAAACTAAACGTCACTTTAATGGGTTGCTTCCTTACAATGAAATGATCGGTAAAATAGCCAATAGTTTATAATCCATGCACTCATGAATTTTTTCTATAGATAAATAGATAATTTTGCACGTGGCAACTTTGTTTTTGTATTTTTACTACTCGTATCGATAGATTTTTATTTTTTTTTTTATACCTTTTACCCGTTGTAAGTAGAGTAGTATAAGTGAATTATCACAAAATTTTCTGCAATCAAATAGCCTTCGAAAGACCCTACAAATCTTACAAAACATGTGGAAAAATGAGTTGATTAACCCTTGGATGTATGTACGAATACAGTAAAATCACCCACAGTTCTAGTGAAATTGTCCGGCCACCGGAGTTAATTTTGTTCTAAAATCACCGAAAACTTTGGGACTAAGAAATTTTTTCGTCCTCAAGAAATATCCGTCTGGGCAAATTGTATTTTATTGTATTTTAGTTTTTGAGATATCAAACAATAACATAATACAATCCAACCGATTTAGAAGCAGAAAACCCTATTTTAAAATTAAAATTTTTTCTCTAAACATCGTGTTATTGTAAGTTTGGATAAATACATCCGCTTGATATATTAATATTTGGTTTATTATATTCAACACACAAGTACATAGCAAGATCTATATAAATTTCTCTATTTATATCAACTTAGTAACTTATACCTAGAACAATCATTTATCTCAGGTCTCTTTAATTTATGGCGAGCCGAATTGAATGTTCCTAGTCCATTCGCCCAACCATTCGTTTATTTTTCTGATACATCAATACAAATTATTACTGTCCCTAGAAAGCATAGAGGTTTCGATAATTTAAGTTCGTAATATCAATACAGAAAAAATATTATGGAGTTGACTTGAATTGATTATTTTTACGATATATCAAGTCACTACTCTGAACCATTTCTTATTGGAGGTTGGTTTAATAAACTTTGCATATTTTGTTATATCGCTGTATGATTAGATAGATGAACTGTTCCTAGTGTAGAATCACCGATAATTTAAGCCCAGGTTTTTTTTTTGTTAATATTGTAATTAAGAAAGTTAGTCTGCAAATGATTTTGATTTGTTTCAAAATTATGGATTTTTCTTGCTACTAAATGTTATCAGAAAATTACTTATAAGATACAATATAAAAGGTATTCCATTATCAATGCAACTGAATCTAATAGGGTTATATGCATTTCCTTGTGTTTTTGTGTGTTTTATTTTTGTATCTATAAAACAATCACGAGTTACAAATCTTTACGACGTACGAACTTTAGTTACTTACAAAGAGAAAAAAAAAAAACAAAATCATTGAAAACAACTAAATATTGAAATTCCAATACATTTTGTCGATCGTAGATCTACAGTAGGAAGGAAAATTGATCTGATATTTCGCACTTTTGGAGTAAAGACATTGAAATAAGTAAAACAAAATGTATATAGCGGGTGGGATTTATATTGGTCCGATTTTCGTTTGGTCGTTAAATGGACAAACGTTAATTTCCGATAAAGTATTTCATTTTATTTGATTGAGTGTTTCTTCTGATTTAGTAAGAAAAATGATGATGATGATGATAATGACCCAGACTTTCATCATTTCTTTGCATTTTTATCTCGGCGGCTAAGCAAACAAAACAAGCAAAATTGCAAAATTTAAGGAAACTGAAAATCCACGTGTCACTGTATAGAAGTCAATACATCAATTTTCCATCACCGTATGGTGAAGGGTTTGGAGTGTTGGCATTATGGGCCCTTTATTTTTCGAAAATACGGAAGATCGCACCGTGGCTGTCAATGATAAACGCTATCGAGACATGATAACTGACTTTTTGTGCCAGGAATTGGAAGATATAGGTAGATCTCGATTAGCTATAGCATCAACCTTCTGCGCGTACCATTCAACAACCGTGTGATTAGCCGTTTACGAAAGATAAAGTTCATGCCAACAATTCCCAAACAATTGATAACTTGAAACGGAACATTCGCTCTGAAATTGCCATAAATAACCAAAAAACAAAGTGCTTGAAAATTGGTGTTTCAGGATGTCCTTTTATTGTTTGTTTTTTTCTAAAAGTTTATATATTTTGTTGGTTTTTTTTTATCAAACTGAACTGATAAATTTAATAAATGAATGACTTTCCTATAAAAATGCAAAACATTCCGACAATTTTGCTTTCCACTGTATGTATTGGTATATTGTAAATTGGTAAAATTCATTTTTGTTCAGCAAAATTATTGCAATTTACTTAGTTGCATTTACGTTGTCTTTATTTTACTACAAGTATTGTATCTTTTCTATTGAATATGTATATACCCATATAGTACTAAGCATGATGACAGACAATAATAAATTTCATTTTATTTGCACACATTTTAAGCCATAAACTCGACATGAAATGACTATTGCAAATTATCTGTCTGTTTTATCTGTTTCCTTTATCTATCGATCGATCTCTCTATCTATTGATGATTCTTCTTCCTTATACTTGTGTGCATTAACTATTCTATTCATTTATTGCACTATACCATACTATGTATTTGCCACATAACGTCACTTTTATTTCATTCGTTTATTTTGATATCTCTACCTTATCTCTGCTGATCGAACGTCTTCGATTAATATTGCAGTACAAATCGCATTAGTGTTAAGTACAAATTGTAAATAAATGTTTGCATTCATGCAATCTTTGCATTTAAGAGTATCATTAAGTCTTTTTTTTTTAAATTTTATTTAGCAACAATTAAACAACAATAACACTTCCGGCATCTTCGTTCAAATTCTAAAAATTAACTCAAAATAATAGTAAATATTATATTATATCAAAGATACTCAAGGATTATTTTAGAATACTGAATAATTAAAAAAAAAAAAATTCTACAAAAAATTAACTTTAGTCTATTTGGTTGAACAAGAGTGTAGAGATTTCAATGTCTCTTCTTGTTTAGGTTTTTCAAGTAAAAACAAAATAATGAAGTTCATGAATTTGAAGAGAGATTAAATTTTTCGCTTCATAAATAAAAACAGTTATTAAACATAAAATTTGAATACATCAACCATTTGAATATGAGATATAAAACCCTTTTAGAAAGATGCCTTCTTGAAAGAACTCTGTAATTTTGATTATTTTTGCAGTCACACTTCTAGGCGGCGTTTGACAAAAGTGAAGAGTGAAATGATAAGAATAGGTAGGAAGTTAAAAATGTCACAGGGTGTGTGTTCGGAGCTGTCCGATATATGAAGAACATGCTTTCATTAAATATTTTTTGGTAAAAATATCGTTACGAGTTTTTCATCTTCGCCATAGTCGAAGATAACATTCTTTCTAGTTTTCCTTGCGGTTGCTCTCGAATCTTACTCGAATCAATGGTTGAATCATGTTTGATTCGAATAAGACCCGGTGTGAATGGAGTATTACGTGGAAAAGCCCGTTTACAGTGGCGCTGCATCACGAATGAAGTGAACTGCAGACGAAATGCAGCATTATTTTACAACAACCACAGGAAAAACAGGGTTGTTATTGTAGAATAAAATGTTGCGTTTCAACGAAATGCAGAAATGCTGCCAACTTGTTAAGAAGTTTCACTTTTATCATGTGCATAGTGGTGCACGAGCAATTTTTTTTTTTTTTCTAATCCAGCTCTTTCATGATGTTCAAATTAGCTTGGCAGCAAACTTTAATAACTACAATTGATGTGGGGACTTATTTAGTTGTTGTTTGTTAGGCTATGTAATTGCATTTCCAGAATCAATTAGAAATAGAATTTGATTTGATTAGCAAAAATGTAATTTATTTATCCTTTTTTTTTATTGTAAACTAAATAACTTAAATGTACTAAAAGATCTTGTAAGATTATATTTCTTATAATTCTATTTAGATATTCTAAAATAATTTTGAGATTATTGTAATCTTCATTATTATAAGTTCATCATAAAGTTTGTAACACACAGAAGCAGACATCGAAGCATATAAGTATATTCTTGAGCAGCTTGACGAGACGAGTTGATGATGAGTATGTATGCAAACTAATCCATCAGAGAGCTGAAATTGCATATTTGTTTGTTGAAACCAGCCGAATCGGACCATTATTAAGGGTACCTCCCACACAACTCCTAATTCAAAATCATGTTCTTATTAGAAAAAATGTAAGTAGTGTGCCTCACCCTAATAAGCACAATATGAAAGTGAAACTTCCTTAGCGAAGTAGGTAAATCAAAAAATTAGAAAATGAAATATGACGAAAACCAAAATTGGAAGTTTCACTTCCATATTGAATTTGCCTAAATAGCTCCATATTTTTGGAATTTACTACCCTTCTCTAAAGGAGTTTCATTCCAAAAATTAAAAATATTCCCAGTGCAGGACTCGAACCTCAAGCTCCAGGGTTGCAAGTCCTACTCTCTAACCACTACGCAACAGAGACATCGTCAAATTTGAATTTTCGCCACATTTCATTTTAATTTTTTTTTTTGGATTTACTCCCCTTCGCTTCAAAAACTTTTTTGTTTTATTTATTATCGAACTGTTAAGTTTTCGCCGAAAATGAGAAGTTCAATGGAGAGTTGGAGGCCTTAAAATTGCCACTTTGAGACAATAAAGGACTCTCGGAAAAATTTCTGTAGTTTTAATTACAAAATTCTAGAATCTAATCGACACACTAATAATATTGGGATTTAAGCTTATTTAATTAATGGAAAACATAAGCGAAAATTAATCTTAAGATAATATATAAGCATTTAACCCGTCTCTGACCTGTTCGAAGAATTTTATTTGCAAGCTATGCCCCTACACACAGTCATTTGTGGCCAGAAACATAAAATCGAGCTGGACAGACTAGATGGGTGAACCAATGAACGACATCTAGTTCATCTAGTCGTAGGTTGTTCCAACTCCCAAAGGCAACAATGATGTTAAGGGTTTGATCTCAGGCGAGAATATGTGATAGATGTTTTTATAAAGTGTACATAAAACTCGGAAAGGATCAATTAGGGAATAATTGGTTATGCATGTGCCTATAGCTAAGGGAATGAAATTTCTAATTGTACAACTAGGGACACAGAAACTTAGTAAAGGGATCTCTAACAATTAGATATTCAATAAAAATGTTGGTCAGATGGAAAAATTAATTTTTCGAGATTGAGTTAAGTTATTTGGGTATCAAAATACCTACGCCAATTAACCTGGATCTTTTAGAAGTCTCCAATATACTTTAACATTTTTGTAAATTTACCGTAAAAAAGCACTGATAATTTAAATCATTTATTTAACATAAATAAAAGAACTAAAAAGAAAAAAAAAAATGTATATACATTTGATTCGGGATATTTTTTATTGTAGTAATTTATTTATTAATTGAACCTTGGATGCAAAGTTTAAATAAGAAACATCTACTTTGTATGAACGCTTCACTCATCAAGAGTGTCGCCATATATTTCAATAAAACTAACATTCAAATACCTTGATGATATTTTCAAGATTATTGGATTTACCAATTCACCTGCAGCTTTGCTAGGAACACTTTTCCTTTGATGCTTGTATATCCTTTTAGCGAGTCCATTATTAGCCGAAGATGTAGCCGGCTGCTTTATTTTGTTTCCTTCACGCTCCTTAAGTCTAGCTTTATAACGTTCTATTTGCAATTATAATTTTCATTTCTTCGTTTCTTTCTACGTGTCAATTTCTTCTCAAAGGTCTTCTCATGTTTCGTTCTAATACTGTTATTATTTTCCTTAGGGCGGCTTGAAAGATTCCTAAAGGACATTATTTCGAAGAAAGAAGGAAAATTATGATAAATAAAAATTTTCTTCCGATTTTCGTGTTAGTTTTCTGCAAAAATCTGAGTGGTACTCGCAACTAAGTTCAGAGTGGCTTTTTTAAATGATTGGCAATATTTTCCTACAAAAAAATAAGTAATCACATTAAAAACAAGAAAGAACGTTATCTTCGACTATGCCGAAGATGAAATACCCTTCATGGGACGCAGTGAATGTTTCATTGTAGTATTCAAATGGTTGGTTTGTATGGGAGGTACTCCCCCCTAGTAGTCCGATTGGTCTGGTTCCGACAAATGTGTTGCACCTTTCAAGTTTCAGTTTGATAGGACAAAAATCAGAAAAGTTCACTTCCGTAAAGGCTATAAAAATTAACAAAAAAATATAATTAGAGCGAAAAGCAAACAGAATGGACCGATGATCTGTGAGAACAAAAATATGACAAAGCCAAGCATCACAATAACAACTGCCAATAACTAAAACACCGAAATTTTTGAAGACTGTTATCAAATGTTACACTGAAATAATCTCGAAAAAACTTATGGACTCCAATTAAATTTAGCATTAGAAGCAGGCAATGATTTTTATAGTAAACGAATTTCTTAGCTACAATATCAGCATAAGCAAAGTTAGTTTTTAAGTAATTCTTATGCGATGCTGGCTGGAACAAAATAGTGAAGATGAGGCTGAAGCCCGAAAAAAAGTGATCAGAACAGAGAGTGAGACAGGCAAAGTAGTTTGAATCCATTCGGCTTCAGCTTCAGACTCAAGATACATTTGATTTTTTGAACGGCTTCAGACGCAGCTTCAGCTTCATTATTCTGTTCCAGTTTTTTTTTATTAGGTTCATCAATGACTAAACAAACTATGCTTATGTATATGATCTACTTATATTGTTTTTATTAGGGATGCGCCGAGTAACACTTTTGCCGAGTAACGAGTACCGAGTTTTATCCAAATAATTTAAAAAAAAAAAAAAAAAAAATTAATTGCTGCTTCACAACACATGACAACTTTCGATGCCGATACTATTAAAAACATGTATCCGCGATGTGGAAGGACAATTGTATCATCAAATTGGTTTGCCAAATGAGCGTTCTGCAAACAAAAGTACAATATGTTATGGGTAATAAGAAGGATCAAGTATATTATATTATTATTAATCATCCAACTTCTTTCATTATTTAAAAGCATTTCTGAACAATAAGTATCTAGACAAGGTAGGAGCAGACAAAGTTCTAGCTAACGAACATGAGCGTTTTTTCAATGCACCAACAGTAAACGAAGTGGCCAATAATTATGATTAGAGATGAATTTGAAAATCACATGGAAACCATAATGTGCAAACCATTCAAGTTACCATAAACATCGTTCATATGATGAAATGATGCATTATCGAATAACATTTTGGGGAAGTAGAGGCAAAACAACGTTTACCAGGTGACCTAGTTTCAAATAAAAATAAACATTGGGTTTTAAATTTCTCGTTTCATAGATAACTAAAAAGAAAATATTGCAAGTGAGCCGATAACCATCAATGCTAGTGCCCCATACGTGGTTACCTAACTTGTAATTTTAGACTATAAGTCCACAACAAATATTGTATATAAATAAATAAATAAATAAAAATATTGTTAGTTATCTCATCTGATATTTACAATAATTGCAACACAGCATTGCAACTACAATATTTGATTTACGAGTGGATCAAGTTTTCTTCTTATTTCTAGACTGTTTTTATCATAGAAAAAAAAAAAAAAAACTAAAATCGTTATTAATCATTATTTCGATTTATTGTTTAAAATATTGACTTATGTTTGTTTGCTTGTTTGGTTTGGTGTAATATAATACAAATTAGACATAAAAAAAACATTAGGAAAGGAAATTTGTTAAATTATTGACCCTTTCAATTGCTGCGATCAACATTCGCACATAGATGGTGTTTATTGTTATAGGATCAGTAACGTCGCTTTGATTGTAATACCTATGAAGTCCCATCATCGCTATTAAGCTCATATTCTGATACATCGTTATTTCATTCTTCAATTTGTTGCACTCATTCATATTGCTTGAACAGATTTCTGCCAGAAGTATTTGGTTTGGTTTCTCTGAACAGCGTTATTGAAGTCCTCATCTTTTTTGCAGCAACTGTTGTGTGGCAAATCAAGGTCGCTGTCTTATCCAATATCAATATCAATTTAGCAGTTTTTGAAACAACTCAAACCAAGTATTTTTCAGAAAATTGTTTGCATTGCGGACTGGTTTTTTAAAAAACTTTTATGAGTTCACCGCCTTCAGCGAATAGGTTATTTCTGTCAATAAGGTCTGTCGATTTAATGGGGTTTTGATCCATTGGTTACACAGCTGTTGTCACATTCGGTAGAAGGAAATTATCTGATAACCAACTTTTAAGTCGATTTTCATTTTTGAAACCATCCAGCACTCGCTTGGAACGCAGTTTCATCTTTATCGGGGTTTACTTCAACCAAAATTGATTAAGCTGTAGCCTTTAATTGTGCAAATCAGTTCACGCTGAATAGAATTGCATGTTATTCAATTTAGTGTCAAATTTTGTTTTCTTTCTTTCTCGAAAGTATTGGACACATCAGCAAATAATATCTTCCTTCAAACGCATTCACACATATGTTATCATCAAGAGTTTTTTATATTTCAACTTTAGTTTCCAAAGGCAATGTGTTTTTTGTCACGCTTAATTGACATTTTTCTTATTATGTTTTTGTAATGGTGAATAGCATCTAAATAAAACAAAAGAAAAAGCTACTAAATTAGAAGCGAAATTTCGAATTTGAGCGTTCATAAAAAACATAAATTGCCATAAGAAATGTATTATTCCTTGGACATTTTTGGTGAACACGTTGGGTAAGTTCTAATATTTTTTGAAGTGAAACTTCTTTAGCGAAGGTGAGTAAATAAAAAAAAAATATGAAAATGAAATGTGACGAAAAATAAAATTTGACGCATTTGACGCAAATTTTGCAAATAGCGCCTACAACAAGACCAAATTCACCTGATCTGAGTTATCAACGGCACAAGCAATTCAAAAAATAATTCAACAGCTATCACATCTGCATTGTACACTAATTTGGTATCTTTAAAGAAAGCTGCAAAACCTTAACATGAAAGAGTTAAAAATAAATATATATGAAGAATTACAAAAATGTTATTGAATGCATTTGGGCATATGCTTTTTGTATTTTGAAGAATATAATAACCTGGACAAGATAATAATGAGTCTCACAGATGATGAAAGCAATGATGATGATAAGGTTTTGCCTAATGTTCTTTCATTAATGAATTTACTTTTATTTGGTAACTTTAATTCAATTCAATTCAATTCAATCTTGCTTTATTCCCTCTAACTTAAAAATAAAACTTAATGAAAATAAAAATATAAATAACATAAAATGTAAAACTGAAACTAAACTAAATTATTTTTATTATATCCCGTATAAATTTTAATTCTTAAATTCTTAATTGTTTCCATCCATTTGCGGTAATGTAGGAATTCCAGCAGTTCCGTATTTGCTCCCTCATAGTCCATGGTATGCGACTCAGTTGAAAGCAACCGTTCGCCAATCACTCCATATATATATATTAAATAATCTAACATAGATTTCACATTAAACTTACTTTAAAAGACTATGGCGAATCCTTTACACAATCCATCATGATGAGATCCACATTGATGCCTTCACTCCATCGGAGTTGGGTTACTTATTTTTTTGTTCTTCTTTTTGCTTTAAATAAATTTTTATTTCAATTAAATTAAGAAAACAACCTCTGCCATTTCTTATTTAACTTTTACCATATGATTTGATTCGGTAGAGTAGACATTCACAATAATCTCCCCATACTGTTAACTTGTGTTGTTTGGCAATTTTCCATAAAAAGGTAATTTAATTTAGATTTCTCTTCAAGGAAGTATACGATTTAATTTTAAATATTGTATATTTCTTAATAATAAATTAGAAAGAACGCTATCTTTGACTATGCCGAAGAAGAAATACTCTTCACGGGATTTGTATGGGAGGTACCCCCCTAGTGATCCGATTCGGATGGTTCCGATAAATGACCTGTGCCTGTATTCGAAACTAATAGTGTCCAAGTTTCAGTTATATAGGACACAAAACAAAAAAGTTTTTCTAATAAGAACATGAATTCAAATGGTGGGTTTGTATGATAGGTACGCCCCCTAGTGGTCCGATTCGGGTGGTTCCGATAAATGTACTGCTTATGGTAAAAAGAGAGGGACTAGTTTGCATATATACAGACGAACAGACGGACATGGCTTAATCCGTCTAATCGAGCTGATCAAGAATATATGTATATACTTTATGTGGTTTTTGTTTTGTCTCCTTCTGCCTTTTACAAACTTCATGACAAACTTATAATACTGTTCACTTCCGTGAAGAGTATAAAAAGAATTCCAGAGTCAGAAGTCTCTTTTGTTATTTTCTGCAAAAGGCATAAAAGTCAACTTTACGCTCACATTTTTGTTTTTCACATTTCATGGTGATTTTAATTTTGATTGAGTATGTATTGTACATACATCATTTTCTTTTCGAATCGGAAGAATACTGTGTTTTGCTCACTTCGATATTCTCAGTATTACTTCCTAACATAGTTCCAATATTGTGGTGTGGTGAGGTGTTTAGGGCTGTGATTTCAATCCAATGTGCCACAAATCAACCTTGTATGAATGAATTATTGAATGAATACAAGCTTAAAAAAAAACCGTTCCAAATTGACACATTTGACCAACGATTTGTTTTGTGAGATTTAATCAAATATGCCGACGTTTTTTTTTAATATATGAAAGGCAATGTCCATCATGGTTAAAACCTGGACTTCATATGTATGATGCATAATTCAATAAATGTAGTCTCACACTTACATTTTCAGATCTTAAAATTATTAACGTTATTATTAAGCGTATTTATGGCATAAGATTATAAATACTAATTTGTTTTGCTTATTCAATTTTTTATAATTTTTTGTTTTTTGTGTAAAATTTTATTGAATACAATGGTTTTGTCAAATTTTTTAGCGCGTCTTTGCTAATGTCAAATGTTTGCATAATTCCAATTTCGATTATTGACGAAAATATTATTAAAGTTCTTCTATAAACTACTCTTAAAAGAAAAGCGATTAATATCTATATTTGTTTTGATAGCCTAGTTCCAGACCTTTGGGAGAACTCTGTATATTATATTATACTTGGTTACCCGGATGATGTCACAAGATCATCGAACATAATGAACAAATAAGTATCATAAGTTAATATACTCAAACAAAAAATATTTTCTATAATTATTTTTACTACAAAATGTTTATTGTAGTCGCTTAAACTCCTGTAGCATTGTAGCTGATAATAAAAGAGTTGATTATTTATATTACAATAATGAAAATATGTAATAAGTAATGAGAGAATAATACAAATTTAATAAGGCAATCTGTTTAAGAATCAATTGCATGTGGTGGTGAACCGCAAATTATGTTGTGTTAATTTTGGTTTCTTGATTTTTATTAAACAAAAAACAAAAAAAAAAAAAACAAAATTAAATGAAAATTGATAACAAAAGAAAATACCCTTCATAAACAAACTAAATAGTAAAGGACATCGAGCATATTTTTTCAACAAGACTGTGTACCAGTCTGTTGTGCGAACACTTCCGAATAGATTAATCTCATTAAACGACGATGTTAATTGGCCAGCGACGCCATTAGACTTCTTCCATTGGGGATATTTGAAATCACCCGTTTACGCCAACCATTCAGTGACGATTCAAGACCTCAAGAACAACATTCGCACCGATATTTAGATCGTGACGCCGGAACTATTCGTCCGAGTCATCCAAAATTGGAGGATTCTTATGAAGGACCGTGGCGGTCATTTGAATGATGTCACTTAGAATACTTTTATTGAAAAGCCATTTATATTAAGAAGTAAATTATCATTTCAAATTGTATTCAAAACCAATGATTTTTATGGAAAAATAATCAATAAAATATAACAATCCTTCCATTTCAGTTCAATAGGTCGAAAACCATGAAAGAAATAACGGATATGGCTTCCCTAATTGTTTCTCATCATCATAATGATCATTTCATCATAAATATATACAACCTTATGTGGTCTCCTTGGACACACGGTTCTATAGCTTAGAGAGAAAAAGGTGGTGATAACCGTTTATGAAGGCCAGCTTACTTAGGCCATATTAGGCACGTTATGATGCCATACACTGTAAACTGTAGACTGTGTTCTACTCCTTAGATGGTTTTAAACCTTACATACATCATGGCAAAGTGATATTCATTGTTTACAGTTGTGTGCAAGATAACCAAAGATTCGGCTCTACTAAACCTTATTTACTTATCATTTCTTTGATTCTATTTCTTTTACTTTTATCTTGATATACATTTTATTAAAAGTCTTCTTTAATTATATGAAACTATGAATTTTCATAAATTACAATCGATTGTTCATTGAGTAGGGTCTCCAATGAACGAATAGTATTGTGACATGTTTAACAGAAACTGTGATATGCAAAACCGCAATCCGTTTGTAAAAATCATGAAAAAATCTTTATCAGTGGTAGACAAAAAATACGAGACGATATTTATATACAATAGTACACAATTATAATAGTCGCTTCGCTTCTTCAAAGTGCAACTCAGTTGTTAAGCATGTGTTGTTGTCATATGATGATTATGATAGTGACTACGACTGCAATCAGCTAAGCTCCGTACGAGTCCAGAGGCTACTTAGTAAGACAGGATAAACCACAAGATATGAGTATGCAAGGAAAACAATATATCGTATAAAAAGAAAAAGAAAAAAAAAAAAAAAATTAAAAATGTTGCCTTTTATTTTGTGGTTTTACATCAAACTGTTTTTTCTATCATAATTTAAGGTTTTTTTTTTTCACACATTTTCTCTTCGATTAGCAATAAATGTTTGTCCTAAATACCACAAGAGTTTATATTTCTTTATTAGCGACACTGAATTATGAATATAAACACTACGATGTAAAGCACCTTGATTAAGAAGGATAAAAGGATATAAAAAAACAGAAGTAGACAAAAACAACAACACCAAAAAAAAAAAAAAAAAAAACAAATAAGAAAGGATCAGATGCTGCTACTGTTGCTGCAACATGCTCTTGCTTAGTCACAACTTCTCATGCAGATGTCATGCGTTCCAATTACATACTTACTACATGTTATAAGTATACCTTGATAAGTTGAATGTCCGAACAGGTGTTTTGTACGGTTACTTCTGGTTGTCCAATGCATTGCATGCCATTCGTTTGGTCTTGGTCTCTTACAAATGATATTCAGGGTAATGACGTTTTGATGATGATGGTGCTGGCAATGATGATGAAAACAAAGAAAACATAAAACTTACTTTGGACTCTAGTAATAATACATATTTTTCTTCTTTTTTTTTTTTGTTTTAATTTACAATAGTTCATCACACATCCATGCATACAATATTAGCATTTTAGTTACTAGTTAGATCAGTTGACAGATGTTTCTGATGAAGGAATTATAGTAAATACAAATTGGTACACGTAGAAGCATAATACGTAGCCGCTCAATTTATGCAATGGTACAGACTACAAACTAAATGTTACTTCCCTAATATTATAGAGGTGACTATTTTAACAGCTCCAGCACCAGGCGAAACTAGGATGATCCCCAGAATACCAATGATTTCAACCGAGTTTAGTTTCAAGTCAGAACATGTTTTGCGCTTACTATTAATAAATCACAAGGGCAAACATTTCATTACTTTGGTGTAGATCTCCGTAACGAAGTGTTTTCTTATGGCCAGCTATACGTTGCCCTGTCACGAATCGGCACATCACAAAATCAAACTTTTCTTATTCTTGGCCATAGAAATGAAACTCGATATGTTGTTTTTACGGAAGTATTCAGCAACTAACTGTTTTACTCGACGTTATGGGCTTACTACGTATATACCTTATATATATCCCCCTCCGGGAAATTCTTCTGAGTTTTATATCTTTATGTATAGAACTCATATTCCTGGAGGGAACATTATTTTCATTTATAATTTGTGATCCAGGTTATCCTCTATAAATTGGATTTCTTGGTTACTACATGAATGAAAACATAATGGGGCACCAACCCATGGACTCTTTGGGGTTCGAATTGGTAGTACCTTTCGGTACGAAGTCTGACCAGAGGCTTTTTCTGGTACCACGGGTGGTCAGGAGCCCACGGAACTTGTTCCGTCCTGGCCAGCGGGTACGGCCCCCTTGTGGGAGTATCGTGGTGGCTATGGTTTAATACCCAAATGCGGGTAGAGTAATAACTCGACGTGGAGTTGCGTTATACAACCGGGTGCTGTGACCCAGAGAGCAGCAGAGGTTTAAGGTGGGCCTCGCTCCCCACCAAGGAGGGAGTCATATTCCAAATTTAATATGACTCTAATTTGGTACCTGCGGATATATATCCAAGGGGACGTTGATTGACGTTCAATCCATGTGCTTGGCACCGTGTTCTTGAGTCTTCTTACAGACAGGCGAGCACGTAAAACTCCGGTACTTCATACCTTATATATATAGGTATATATATTTTCTTTTTTTTTTTTTTTTTTTGAGCTGGGGCGTAACAACGCACGCCGGGACAGCTAGTGGGTTTATAAATTTGAATTAAGTATCCGCATTCTGAGTAACGCTATCCAGACAAGTTAATTCCATGTTTTTTGGTCTTTATCTTGACAGCTTGTATAAAAATCGAAATAAAGTATCCCTAGTCTTTAGGTGTATGTATCTAAACATAGACAATGCCCAGTTTGGAACTCTATAGAATTTCTGATATTCTTCCAGTCCAACTTCAGTAGTATACAAAGGCGCATCATATTCTCTTTGGGCCAACTTAGTCTAGTAATTGATTGTCGTCATTGATAATGTTTCCTTGTCTGCTTAGCAAGTTCTTCTGATCAATGATGCTGCAGTACCTATTCAATGAAAATTAACATAATACATACGAGTAAATTTTCAAGTAAAAGTGACATTTTTCCATTTTCTTTCTAGTACCATCCAATATGTATAGACTAGACTAGTCTAGTCTTCATCTTGTTTTTTCTGCATCTATTGTATTTATCTAAATGTTCATTAAGAAGTAATTATAATTGTCATTATTGCTTGTTTGTTATTGTTGTTCATTAATCTCATGATCGCATGCCATGAAAAAGAAAGAATCTACTAATAATAATTTAACAACAACAACAACAACAACAAGAATGACAAAAGTATGGTAAAAACAAAAACCTATAAGAATGGCACGCATAAACAAAACAAAACAAAACAACACTAAAAACACCTAGCAACAATAATTTCAAGCCAAGTACCACCAACAACAATCAACGATACCAGAAAAGACCTGACCTGAAGAGAAAATTGAGCGACCCAAAACACCTGCCCACACCTGTTTCTCTTCTGTTCTAGCAACGTCACCGGCACCAGCATCGGCAGACAGCGGCCAGCAGTCAATGTTTTGTGAAATAATGAACTGTGCGAGCACAGTAGAGTTAGTGGTGAAGTAACCAAAACTATTGTTCTACATACAGCGAAGGGAAGTCCACACATACTAAAATGCGGGGGTCAAAAAAATGTGCAGCTGCATATTTTGATAAACTATTCTCAATCCCCCGCTCGCTTAAAGTTCGTTTTTCTCAGTGATGTTTGCTTTATTTAGGTATACTTATGAAAAGATACGATAATTTTGTAACGGTTGCGTTCTACATACTACAATACAATACATAGGTACATACATATTTTGATAGAACTTTGAACTTTGTAGGAATTTGATTTTTCATTCATCATTAATGAAATAAATTTATGATTGTCTTTGCATGGAAATGTCTACTGGTATAACAGTGAAGGATATTTAAAAAAAAAATTCAATCCACAACTAAATCTACAGATCCTAATTGGATGCTGTACTTATCACTGGTTTTGCCTATCTCATCTCATGAAAAAAAATCTTTTAGTTACTGATAATCGCCAACTCTGCCAATGCTTTTAATTGAGATATGAAACAAGAACCTCAACCGAATACATGAAAGTTCAAAAACTCAGATTCAAAATATCGATAACACTGCAATAGCATGGATCACTTTAATAATTATTATTATTTTATTGTAACTTTTGATTTTATTCTGATACTTTTATTGAAGATACCAAACGGAACCATATTACTGAAGCTATAATGTCTTCGGGCTCAATCTCATGAATCGTAATAGGTAGAAAGTTGAAATTTTCACAGAATATTTAGTTCTATCGGGGCTACAGTATCAAATATTGTACTAAAACTAAAATAAACTTAAAAATTTAAAGGGCTCCACATACATAAAAAAAAAATGTAGGAGTTTGTTTGGGATTAAGTAACCCTAGGGTCATGGTTGATGGCAATGGTTTATGGTGTCCAAATTTCAGTTTGATCGGATCACTAGGGGTGTTACATCTCCATATGGTACAGAACCTTCGGATTATTTGTTATATTTATGGAAAAACTCTAGAAAATTTACATGATGAGCTTGATGGAGTCCAAAATAAATGTGAACGGCATATGAAAAACATACATAGTTGCCAGTTCCATTAGAAGCTATACTTACTTACTAGGAAAATCAATTGACTTTCAAATTGGACTTAAATCTTTGGCTATGAGGATGCCTTGCTATACAGACACATTAGGGATATAGGTAAAGATATGCATATACATACATATACTCTGAGTATAAGAAAACTTAATTTCAATTATGTTTTTATAGAAGTACAGATCTTAAAGGAATACTTAACTGAAATGTATTGGCATAATGAATCAGATCTCTATAATAATAAGATACTACAATAAAAAATCTCTTTGCTAATATACAATACATTTGTTATCTTTTATGAAATAGAATTGTTTGAATTGGGTTTGGTTTGTTTTGGTGTTTTAAGAATATTGCTTATTAAAGTTTGCTACACCTTGAAATCTATCTAAAGACTTCACCCTAAAAATGATTTGATACGAAAAAAAAGGTTTTATCAGTTTCATCAACACGATAATCTTTGGGCAATTATTTTAAGTTTCAATGTAAAAGATATGCATTTGTATTGAGATATCTCTTTTTTAATTCTTGACTATTCCTGATTTGTCTAATTAAACCTTGACTATTTTTCTACTTATTGTTCGGGTGAGTGCCTGAAATTGTTTCAAAATCGCCCAAACAAAACCGTAGGTGTCCCATCATTTTGAGCGATATCACTTTTAGAACATTATTGTGCGAATGAACAGCTCTTTGCGATTCGATCATTTTATATGTATCAATTTTATTGTGACACTTATCTTTGATTCTTCTTTGGTTTCTTTTGCTTGTCTTTACACTCACGAAATAACTATTTTGACTTTTCTCATCCCTTTCACATCCCTCACTGTACATAAGCAAAAATACACGAAAGAAGAAAAACATAAATCACGAGACAGATTACTGCCGCATGTAAAACCCAACGTACAAAAATTGCAAACATTCCAACTTTTATAAATGCTATAATTAAAAATTTTCATTGAACTAATCACTTTCTATGCATTTTTAAAACAAATTTAAAGTATCACAGCTTTATTGCTAATATTTATAGTTTATTTTAACATAGCAATTAATAAATGAAAACAAATTTGAATCTTCGAAAATGTTAAAATGTTGTCTTAAATGCGAGTAGGTTGGCATCATTTGCTTTCGTTGTTTTAGGCTACTTGGTTCATTTTGCTTAAATACTAAAGAGATTCTGTTTAAAATACAAATTTATACTTCAATCAACTGAAATATTGAATTCTTTAAATGCAGATTACCGACGACAACAATAAGCTACAGTTTTTAATTTTTTTTTTTTGTTTTTAAATAACTTCAAGTAAGGAAGAATTTAACCAAACCGCATTTATAAAAATCAGAGATTTCAAAACCATCGAAAGAGATTTTTGGCACATCGATAAATGTAATTTAAAGAGATTTCTGGCAATGCCTGATCTACATATACACGATAAAACTATATACGAGATTTCCCACCTCAGAATAACGAAATGAACCTTCCTCTATCCTACAAATCCATCTCAACCGATTGTAATCATGATTTAAAGTTCGAAATATTGCAGTAAATACTGACAAATCCAAGCATATAATTTTTAGGAGATGTTGTTCCACACTACAATGGTATCAACTATCTTAGATCAAAACTTGATAGAAGACTGACATGGAAAGAGCCCCAGACGAACACAAAACGAAATGAAATAGTGTATGAGTATGGGGGTATTTCGGGTAAACTGGCTACAAAGAGACTTCGCTTTGAGTACAAATCACTTATTGTATTTACTATGTAGGTAATCATAAAATCGATGTGGACTTATGCATTCCAACTTTGGGGCACGGCTGTCGAATTAAATGTTGAAGTCCTTTAAAATTTGTGAAAAATGCTCGTACTAAAATAAAACAATTTGCAATGTGTGCAAATATTTTTTGATCCCTTTGCAATTCCTGCTATCTATTTTCAATGACCAAAAAGTTGGCAGCATTACTGCAAGTGAGCATTCTAATTTATTCTGAAACTTGTGTCAATGTTGTTTCTAATTCTACAACAATAACCCCTCCCCAATTTCGTAATTTCCCGATTTTGGTTCTATTTGAAAACATTTTACAAATTTAATTTTTAGAATTTAATATGAATACAATAAACTTATCCAATAGCCCAATTTACGTTTTGCATCAATGTAATTCTCTCTAAGCAAATTTAGAATAAATAAATCCCATCTTATGGATTGTTCTTAAATAAAATTTATATGAAAAAAAATTGTTTTTATTCAAATGTTCTGACTACCACATTTTTTTTTAAATTCCGTTGGAGCTTAATTGTACCGGGTATAGATTAGTATTCGAGTTCCTAACATGCGTCGCCAAGAGGTCAAAGGCTTTGCATAGTTTCTTAAGATTCCAGCACATTTCATTGGAACCTTTCCGTACCGAGACGTCTGTGCTTAATAAAAAAAATATAATAATAAAGCTAATTACTGAAGATTTTGAAAAGTTTTGATAGGTAACGGTTTAAGACTACTAAATTCCAAAAAAATTTACACGAATGAAATTTTAAAAATTTGTGGGAATATTCATTTTTGTGTTTTTAATTACAATTTCACAAAGAACCCTAAACTCTTTGTTACGGGGTAGTCTGGACCAATGAGTGCTTAATGAGCATTAAGGGATGACTATGTAAGTAAATATAATGAATTTTCGGTTCTCTAAATAGATATAAGTACTTAAAAGAGTTGGTAAGTAGGTGTGTTATTTTTATTTACAATCTGTTGGGTGAGTCTGAAAGTTTGTTTTTTATTAAAGAATTCCCACAACATTCTAAATATCTAAATACAAATGGCACGTGTTGTTTTTCCTATTTTTTATTAAAATTTTCTTCTTTCATTTAGGAAAAATTTCTCTTTTGTTTTTTGTGTGTAAAAGTATCAAATTTCTCTGATCAATATTGGTTTTGGCTTTTTTTTTTCTTAATGAATTGATAAACAGAAATAGATATATTTCACACATATAAAAAAAGACAAAATATCTTTATTGATCTTGTAAGAAAAATAGAAGAAATCTATTTGAATTTGATATATTCGCATGGTTTAAAATACAATATACAATAGGTATATGTAACATTATGTTCACCATCACAACTTACTAATGTAACATCAACATGTCATCTTCATCAGAGTTATTATTATCACCATTATCATCATCGTCATTATTACCAAAGGACAAATGGCATTCAAAGTATAGGAAGCCTTACTTCCTGCCTGAATGAATTTTTCATTTCCATTACACTTTTGTGCCTTTAGTAATTTTTTATTCAACTTTTTCATTTGTTTTTTATTTTTTTTTTTGTTATTTTTTTTAGTAAACGGTCGCGTATCTATCTATCTACGTATCTGAAGAAGAAGCTCAAAACACGCCATTAAAGTTAGTCAAGAGTAAAGATTCTTCATTGAAAAAGGTATTTTTTGTTTTTGTTTTGAAAACCCAAGAACTACCAACAATGATGACGACTACGAGACAAGCAAAACGAACAAACAAAAAAACATATAAGACAAGTTAAGACGACTTTAATGATAATGACGATGATGTTGATGATGATGAAGAAGATGAAGTTGCTCATGCTGAAGACGCAGATGTGGACGCACTGTAAAGCGAACGTCGTTTCGCTTGGTTAAAGATCATTACCGAATGACGGGAGTCTACATCTACTCGTCCATTGATAGACAGATACATACATACATATGTAGATACAAAGATACATTAGTATGTGTGCATGTATGAACTCTGGGGTCTGGACTTCTTACATTGCACTCACGTATTTGACTTAAATTAAATTACAATAAATTCAGTCCAACAAGGGGAAGAGACTTCACATTTATGATGATGGTAGTTTTAATCTTGCAAAAATGTCCAATGTTTTGGAACAATAAGAGATTTGTAACTTCTTATATTGTGTTTAGTTTTTTCAATCAACATTATCTTTAATGGAGTCAACTTTTACTTTCAATCCTCCTGTTTTCATTTTCTCGAAAGTTTCCCAAAGTTTCTCTTATCCTGTCTTTCGTTCCCACCGATTCCATCGATCTACCAACCGATTTACATGACCAGGTCATCAGCTTGGCTTACTGATTTAACTACGTTTTTATAGAGCTTTATTTGTTCCAAATTATCGGTGAACCAAGAAGTTTGGGTAATAAAAGTGGCTTAAATATTTGCCATCGACAACTGGGTTATTAACTTAGAGTGGTAAAACTAAATGAAGCCCCTGTTATGCTTAGAAATTTGTAAATTCGAACTGAATGAATGAAATTGGAACAAGAAAGTTGCTAAGAATCTTCTTAAGATGTTGGATTTGTTCAGTAGCTGAAAGGTTTTTCTCTTGAGTAAAGCCCGGATTGGACCCTAGTTCAACAGTTTTAGCATATTTCAATGTCAAAATAAAGAGTTAAGAGGATGGATATCATGTCTCCTTCCTTACCCTTTTTTTTTATTGTTCTATTAAAATTGATGCATTTTTGATTATTTCTATCTGATTGTAGTATTGTATTGTAGTTAAGTTCTTAGTTACTCTTACAATTATCTCTCCTGATGCAAACATATGCCGCCTATCATTGAAGTGCATCAACAAAAATGCTTCCGTTGTCGTCTGACAATGTCATCATCATCATCATCATCAACATCACGATTATTTTCAAAATGAATGATCATTGTTTTGTCTGTTTTTTACAGTCATTCAAGTTGCATGCATTTGTTACTACCCCAGAATTTTACCAAGCTTCAGCAGTAACATCATCTGCAGTAACATCAGTAGAAGCAAAAGTAGCTAGTAGTAACAACGACACAATCACCAGCATGTTTGGACTCACTCTGGGACTGTTCATTTCTCAATGGCTCAACGATTTTTGACTATTAAACTAAAAGTTGGTTTGTGATGTCGCTTTATGATGATGTTAACAACGATGATGGTAGTGATGGAGATGGTGGTGGTAGTGGTAGTGGTAGTATAAAAACACTGAGGCATCATCATCATCAACATGATCAACTCATTCAGCGACCGAGAGTTAGCCAGCCAGATCGGGGCAACTGGCCAATCTCCTCAGTTTGCTCTGTCATCATCATCATCATCATCATGCTGCCTGCCTGCCTCCATGCCATTTGCTTATTATCTCTTTATGCGGCTGCTGTTGTTCTTATGCTCCAACTGCTCACAACTTAACTATTCACGTACTACATACTTAACTATTTTACTCGTACTACTTCTAGATGGGTTTTGTCGTCGTCCCCTTTCATGCTGAGTTCATTTTTCTTAATTCTACTGCGTCGTCATATTAAACTCAAAGAGAGAGCACTTTTCTTTGCTTTTTACTCTTTGTTATTGTTATTTATTTTATTATTATTTTGCTGCTTTGCTGTAGCTTCTTTTTACATCAATGATCACTGAACCGTTTACGTTTTTGAACTGTTTCAAGGTCTATGGTTTATTTTTTGTTTCTGGTTATATACTCATATACTCGTATTTATATTTGTTTATTTGTTTATTTTGTACAAGTATTTGTGGTTCGTTTTCTGCCACTCACTTAGTTTCCCCACATCATTCTCCTCACCATTTGGAATGTTCTTCCAAAATGTTGATCTTGAAATTAGATTCTTAAATATTTGTGTATTGCTTTTTTTCCCAAAACAAAAAAAAAAAAAAAACACTCAATTGACTTAAGATTTTTTTTTTGAATTTTTTGAATTATGGGTTTCGATGTGCTTACATTTATCAAATTATCAAAGATATAACGGATATAGTTTAATTTTTCGAATAGGAGTCTCAAGGCAGTAAATCTAATCTACACATCAATCATTGCAAAGGGATAAATTTCTGGACATGAGATCATTTTTAAGATCATTTTTTCCTACACTGCCGCTTGAACAACATATTCTCTTGGACCCCATCTTAACACCCTAGGCACTTATCGGCAAAGCCCATACATCAGAGGAATAATGTTATTTTGCTGATCATCGTTAATGGCGCAGTAAAACTTTAGAAATCCACGAACCTCACTTAGTTCAAGATGTGCTTAGTCACTAGACATAGACTTGGTTTGGTTTATGTCAATAGACATAGATAGATTTCGTTGAAGCACTGAGAATTGTTTAAAGACTCGGCCTTAAACGTATCTTCTCTTTTAGTCACTTCAGAAAATTATGATCATGATGATTAAATATTTAGTGGTGATTTACTTTTTGTTCTTTCTGTTCAAATGTTTGCAAACATTTTGAATTGGTCCAATAGTTTTGTAAATGAATTTTACATACCTATATTGTCATCTTTCATCAACCATCTACCATTTTATTATATCTATAATCATAATGATTTCATAAACAGAAAATGACCATAAAATATTTTACTTCGAAAAAAGAAAGTTCCGGTACTGAAGCATGTTAAATGCCGAAGAAACCAAAGACATATTGTCATTATACACTACGTCATCATCCACTTCTGATGACATATTATTCTCATTAATCAATCAAGTAGCGGTAAACTATGGACTGGCCTATGAATTAATGATTGTGTTAGTAAGTGAGTGAATGAATGAATTAATGATATGTATATTGAACAAAACTGAATAATTGATGAACATTAACTTTTGATCAAGGCAAGCTGCACGCATTATAATTCTGTAGAAATACTATAAACACAATATAAATTTATTTCATAACAATATTTTGATTAAGGTGACCCAAGTAAATCTTCAATTAGTAATAAAAATTATTTGAATGGAGAACATATGAGAAAATAATTATTGTATACAAATTTATATTTTATTTGAAGAGAAAAGCATAAAATCAGGCAATATATTTAAAACTAGCTGGGCCCGTGACTTCGTACGCGTGGTATTCGAAATATGTTTGTGATACTTAAATACGCGAAAGAAGGAGAGAAAAAAACACATTTTGGTTTTTGGTTTACGACTACCCTGCGACCCTCCCACCACAAACCAAAATCGATCAGTAGCCTCAAACACGAAGCACACTGTCTCTTTCTTGTCCCACTTTAAATGAACATAAAATACAGAAACGAAGAGCGCAAAAAGTGTGTACTCAGAGAGAAAAAATACAACAATAACAACAACCAAAGCATTTTCAAAAAACTTAATACTTAAAAATACTATATTAAAAGTTAGAAAGTTAGAAAAAAAAAAGATATGTCACTTTTTCCATTAGTATTCATTTGTCATTTAAAAGAAAAATTATTATAGTGTGCGCTAGATAAAAAAAATGCTAAAAATTTGTTAAAAAAGTGCAGTATCTCGACAACAGCGCCACCTACCGGCTCTAACTGAAACTTAAACCATCTTGGTGACCCCATAAGTAAAACAAAGATAAGTTTTTTAAAATTCATCCAGCCGTTTAGGAGATTAAGAGTCACAAAATTTCGTGCACTCGAATTTTATATATAAAGAAGATTATAAACAATAGATTCAGTACTCATCCAACATTTCAACTTTGAGCCCGAAATAGTAGATCGATTTGTGGAAAATTTCAGCTTTCTAGCTCAAAAACTGAGATCCTAGATTGCATACATACGTGCGGACAAACGTACATGGCTTAATAAACTATGTATCATTTATGGAACCTTCTTCTATCTGTGACAATCTTATCATACAATAAATGCATAAAATAGAAATGGACAAATTGTGGAATATTTGTAGTATAGAATGGAATAGCAAAAGATAGGAAAACAAAATAATAGGTCAGGGAAGGACAGGGAAGTATGGATAGATTACAGGTTAAATTCACTCAGAAGACTTAAGGCCTGTTTGACATGAAAACCCACCAATAGCTTAGGCTTACCTACACCTATTGAACCTCCATACCACGATAAACTTGACAATCCAACAAGAGGTAAAATTAATCATAAATTTTACTGACTTTTTCCATCATTTGCGAAATAGGCATATTTTTCTTACATATACTATTTAGGTATTATTATAAAAGTATGGGAATTATTTACATTTGATCCAAATGTTGCGTTTTCAATATATTTACAAATATTGAAACTTTTGATGAAATGGTGTGTAAGAATATATTTTATTCTAAAGAGTAAATTCAGTGCATGTAAATCATTTCAGACTTATTTCCCATTTGCATAGACAAAATTATATAGATGGTTTTTGGTAAAACTTAGCAATTTATAAGGATTAGAATATTATATCAAATTAATAAGAACAACAGAAAATGGAATTATGGCACACCCTAATGCTACAATATATAAGAATGTATACAATATGATAAAGTGATTTTATAAAAGGCGTAAAAACGTTTAAGTTTCCACTGTAGTATGTCATTTTTATGAAGCAGAACGTGAAGCGATTCACATTGGTGATGACAATGATGATGATAATGATGATGGTAGTTGATGATTATGATAATGAGTATGTTGATTAAAGAGAGGCATTAGCTGGCAATTGACATTCAGCTAGACCATTGGCAAACTGGCACAATCTTAACCATAGAGATCATAAACGTACCATAAATGCATAAAATATTGTATTTTAGTAATTTACTCAAAACTATTGCCTTTCTTCTTTAAATGATATTTTAAAAAATATAAAATGGATTTTGCATTACGCATATGGAAAATTATTGAAGAAAATACAAAACTAAATTTTTTGTTAAGGAAATGACATATTCGGGATTTTTACGTTTGAGCCTTCATATCCAATGGTTTTACCCAATCTCTCTTTGTGGATCTTAGGTACCTTTTGTTGTTGTGTTCGCTAGCGAATCGAACTTTCTGATCACGTTCAGAACTGCGATTGTACCATACGCCACTTTGTTTTGAAACCTTTGAATTTGCTGCGTATTGTTTAAGCTGATTTAACCCCATAACTGAGTGCCGTAAGTCCACACAGGATTTATTTGTTTCTTTAAAAGTATCTTGTTTTGAATGACGATGACCATAAGCCAACATGTAAGGCACCCCCTAGAAAACTTTTTGTCTATGCCCTGCGAGAGAGCATTCAGGAAAATTTAATTATTGATTGCACTTATGTATAGGGGATTGTCATACAGATAGAGCATTTCAACACTGTCTCAGAAATATTTGTATGGGAGCTTTACGATCCATCAATCATAGGGTCTACACGGTTGTTAAATATGTGTCACACACATATACTGTTCAAGTTTCAGTTCAATAACTCAAAAAACAAAAGAATTTTTCTAATAAAAATTCGATTCGGCTGGTTCCGACAAATGTTCTGCGTCTAGTTAAAGAAAGGTTCGTGCAGCTTTTCAGCTCTTTAGCTCAAAAACTAAGTGACAAATTTGCATACATACAGACATGGCTTTCTCAATTCTTTACTTTATGGGGTTTTTGATGTCTCCTTCTGCCTGTTACAAACTGCCAAGATCGAGGTCGATCGATGAAATAGAAGGAGAAAAAGCTTAATATTCTAAATTGCAGAAATTGGGAAGTCAACAAACCAGGTTATATAAAGGTCCCATTAGCAGTAGGTCAAAACTTACAAAGGGCTGATGATGATCAATCAGATAAGAACAAACTTAATATGCAAAAGTACTTTTTGTACTGTTTGCATGCTTTGACGAACTCCTTTGACACAACGATTAGGTTAATAATATTATTATACTCTTCACGCAGTGACTAGTATAAGAAGTTTGTCATGAATTTTGTGACTGACAGTAGGAGACATCGGGGATTACATACATACTGTATATATATTCTTGATCAGCTAATTTTTTTTTTTTTTGTTTTGTTTTACTTAAATAGGAATGAAGATTCAGCCCCGAGTTGATTAAGCCATGTCCGTCTGTTCTTCTGCCTGTCTGTTTGTTTGTATGTAAGGTAAGCCATCCGTTGTTTAGCTAGAGAGGGCCAAACGGGACCACCCGTATAAATCTCCCAATAAAATTTAGGTTCTTATGAGAAATATATTTTTTTTTTTTTTACTGGATCATATAGATCCCATACAAATATTTCGGTCTCAGTGTTGAAATGTTGTATATACTCGTATAAAGTAAATACATAATGGAAATGATTCTTATATAGGATTTTCTCTAATTTTCCAATGCTTTTATTTGTTATTTTTTGTTATGTAACACCAACACAATGGGAATTTTGTAGACATTCTCGTGAATCGCTTAGTTCTTAGAAGTAATTTACTTAACCAAAAAGGAAAATCATAAATTGAAACCAAATTTGGTGAAATGTGCAAAATAAAAACTTTAGGGTTTTTGAAACATTAGTGCAACTAAATTGTGTAACTCACGACTAAGCCACCATCTACAATATAATAAATAAAATCATCTAATCTTGTATGATCTTCATCAAATTTTGTTATATTTTCAAGAAAAAGTGGTTATGACTTTTAAAAACTATCTCCCTACAATTAGTTAGGTTGCATTTTAAACCTTCTCAATAACTTGACTGATCTTAAGTTAACTAAACCTCGTATAGGATTCTATATTGCATGACATAGGATTGAATGGAATTTTTAGGTAATAAAATTAATAGAATCTGTAGAAAAAGCAAAGTAGTGTAAATAAATAAATAAATGTAAGGATTTGCATTAAGGCAGAGAGATGAACCCGAAATCAGCTTCCTGTTATAGATAGAATACTAGAAAACAAACATAGCTATATATGTATGTATACCATCATACAAAATTTTAGAAATTCAGGGTTTAGGTAAAAATGCAAACTATGACGATGATTTTTAGATCAAGAGAATTTCCTTATATGTTAACAAAATCTCAGAAAACCAATGTTTAGTTTGCAAAACTAACACCTGAAGAACGAACAAGTTCAGACTTGACCCTTCGTGATGTGTTTTTCAAAATGTTACATTTAACAAATCTAATACTAAAGTTAAAGTGCCTACATGTGTCTGTGTGTGTGTAGTGTATAAAAATTTTGAGGAAAAATCTAAATCTTAAATCATTATCAAATTAAAGCTCAACGACAAAAATCTGCCGCAGCAGCATTTCCATGAATAAGAGAACTTGACTTGAACTTCGACGGGCGTCGACGATGGACGGACGATGCCTTAAATCAAAACTTACCGAACCGAAAATTTCATAAAACAAAATTAAAAAATCAAACGAAAGCAAACTAAAGCACAGCAAAGCATAATAAAAGAATTAAAATCAAAATCAGAAATAAAAATTATAAAAAAAAAAAAAATTTAAAAAGAATCAATTTTGCAAAGAAAAATACAAAAAAGTTTCTTCTGCCATTTTAAACCTAAAAATTCTGCAAACGAAAACTGAAGACTGAGGACTGAAGACGACGACGACACATTTTTTATTATACTCGTACTTATAGGTATCTCGTATGTATTTTTACTACTCTTAAGTTGGTTTCATTTTGTTCACACGAATAAAGAACACACAGAGAACAACAAACAAACTTTTAAAATGAACTGGGAAGATAAGAAAGAATGCTGCTGGTTGATTAAGAAGAATGAATATACAACAGGTAAAGGGTGGTGAAGCAGAAGGTGTTGGTGGAAATAGTGATGGAGATGGAGTTGAAGGAAGGGGAAAAGTATCTACTCGTATGTATGGACGATGATGTCCATGTTAAAGTTTATGGTCATCTTTCATTGAATTTCATTAGCATTTTGTATCTTAATTTGCCATTGTTTTGTGCACATACTCGTATATACATACATACATACATAAGAGTGAGGTATACACATCTTCATATATGTATGTAAGTATATATCAATGTATGTATGTATGGATATAAAAATTACTTACTCAGGTGAAGCAGCTTTGTCGCCCCATGCTACTGCTGTTTTGTGTTTGTTGATGTTACTCTTATTGCTGATTTGATTTTTGTTATTTTTTGATATTTCTGCTTTGTGTTTTGCACATCCGCTACAGGTTCGGCTGTCTGTCTGTCTGTCTGTCTATCTTTGTATCTTGTTGGTAACTGTCTGGTTGGGTTTATTCATTGAAGTTTCGCCTTTGGCCAGCAGCAGTGCAACCAGCCAAAAGATACACAGATACAGACGAATAAAACAAAAATGCCAGAAAGCCAGATTCAAGATCAAAGTAGCCATAAACAAAACCAGACAGATAAAAAGATAGACACACAGACAGACATACTAATGGAGAGACAGAAAACATATTCAGACAGACAACCAGTAACCAGTGAAAAAAGGCAGTCAACTTGAGCGACCATAAAATCATCACGAAGTGAACCCAACTTAAGCTTTTTATATGTCTACAATACTTGCTTCACTCAAAAGATACAGATACATTGGTATCTTCTGTATCGGTATCTGTACGTGGATGTGGTGGATTTATATTTTTAGATACTTATGTTGTTGCTGCTGCTGATTTTTTTATTGTGTACTGAAGCGAAGATCATACATTGGAAGCAGGAGAATTTAATGAAAGATACTAACTTGTACATAGGGAAAGAGAGATTGAGATTGAGAAAGGGGAAGATGATTTTCTACACGGTGCCTGAGTCAAGAGTCAATTTATTTTTTGTTTTTGTATGCACAATAAAAGATACACATGCGCCCAAAGAGGCTTATGATAATTTCATCCACCGCGCTTGCGGCGGCTGCTGTAGCAAATCGAAAATGACGTTTGCATTCTACACTCAAACATACATCCATATAAATTCTTTTTACACACTAACATACACAGATGCTTATGCACATGTGTAGATACATTTGTGCTTCATTAATCTCTGTCGTTGCCATTGTCGCTGTCGCTGTCGCTGTTGTTATTGTTGTCGTTGCTCTTTGCTCTTTGCTCTTTCTTATGAGACTCTGAGTTGAGACTTTGACAACCCGCCTTCTGACTGACTGTGATTTCTTGTTTGGCTACTTCATTCATTTCTATATATCCATATTTAAGAGTATGCGGCCATACCGGTCTGCATGTCTAGATGTATGTATCTGTATCTGCAGCTGTATTTGTGTATCTGTTGTTTTGTATATTACATACATTTAGATCTGTTGTGCTTGGTATGCTGCTGTGACTGACTGAAATGGCTGGTGGCTGGTGGCTGGTGGCTGATGGCTGAGTCACTGGTTGGTTGGTTGATTGGTTGCTGGGTTGGCTGCTGTACCTTGTAGCTCAGAAATAATAAGCCGACTGTGCTTTATTGTTGTTGTGGTTGTAATTATTGTTGATGCTCACCATTTGTGGCATCTTTTTATTATATCCATTTTCATTTTCATATTGTTTGTTGTTATTTGTTAATGGACTTCTCTCAATATACTCGTTCCATTCAAATATTTCTACATACATATGTATCTTTATATGTGTCTTCATTTTCTGCTTCATCTGTTTTATTTTATATAATTTATTTTGTTGTTTCCTTCATTTTGTTTTAATATGATTTTGTTTTAAGATAGAAATTATAATGCAGAGTCATCAGAGTCATTTGGAAAAATTGAAAGATTTCAAAATTTGTAGCTTTAATAAAGTACATACATAGATTAAAAAATATATTGGACTTGCATTGAAAGATACTTACATATTTAGGTAACTAAGTAAGAGTAAATGATGGAGGAGGACTGACATTTTGGAGATACAAAACAAAATAAAAGAAAATAATTGTTTAATGACATTTAGAATTTAGCATACCTTAATATTCTTGAACAAGTAACACAGATCCTTATATCTCCTATTTAATTATTTAGAGGTTTAAAAAGTAACTTAGATCAATTGGTTCTCACTTGACTTTAAGATCCATAGACCTTCATCTAGTAATCTGGGGCGTTCAATAAGTCCCTAGAAAAAGATAAAAATCAATTTCTTTTTCATAACTTTCTTATTATCATTCTTTATCATTTCAAATCTTTTTACCAAATTTTTTGAATCGCCTAAAAATTAGGATTTCAAAAGTTCCTCAATATATACGTTTGGTTCATTGAAGACTTTCTCGTTCGACGTGAAATCGAGGGATTTTCAGGGTTCTGTACTCAAAAAGTATCGAGCAGAATACTATTAATGTGTGTGAATAATGTGGAATATGTATCAATTTGAGTTTTAATTCCATTATTTTGGCCATCGAAACTGCCTATGTTTGCACCCGTGTATTGTACTGATGAAGCAGGACGTTTTGTTTTACCCAGGCTAACTGGCACAATAATGACGCCTAATTCCCTTTTCCCAAGTAATCGATGAAGATGATTTCCCGTGCATCACAATCGTGGCCATTACCTTGCCGACCGATTTCCCTATCATCGCCTTCTTTCGGAGCCCGTTCGCTTCAAAAATCCACTGTTTTGACTATACCTTTATTTTTGCTATATCAATGTTTCTTCTACAGCTATACCTACATCGGCGCAGAAAATCTTTACGATTGCCACGGAACAGCACCAAAACAGCTTTCGAGACAAGGACACTGTTTCGTTTATACTCTACTGAGAGCAAACTCGGCATCCATCCTCCTGAGACTTTTTTCACACCAAATTTTTCAGGCAAAAATGAAATCACTGTACCACATGATGTGCCTTTGGCCTTAGTTATTTCGCAAAAATGAAACCTTGTGGTCGATATTCTCGAGACTTCAACAGCTGATTAATGATGGACTATATTTCCAAAAAAAGAAAATAAATCGGAAAAAGTTATCGATGCTACTAGTGTCATCTCTCGGGTTTTCTAACGACTTATTGATCTACGTACGAGAGTGAAATGATTGTTTGAGGTCGTTGGTTGGAAAATATCAAAATGAAGACTTTGGGACTCCTGGGACAATAGATATTCTTATTTAAATTAGAAGACATTCAATCAACATAAAAGAGTTGCACCTCTAAAATATTTTAATCTACTTGTAGGATTATGAAGGATGAAGAAATGCTAACAACAATTATGCTTGATAAATAATGTAGGGTATAAAACTTAATAAAAAGTAAAGACAAAAATATTAACACAAAAAGAAAAGAACCAAATGAAAAAAAAAAAAAACACATTGGACGACGCGTCTTTGTTGAAAGTTTACGAAGCGTAACCGAATGCCAGGATAGAATAGAAATGAGTCCATGAGTCCGTTGAGTGACGTGGCCTGTGAGTACCCCTACCCTACTGTTATTATTACTTCTACTAAAGAAATGGAAAGAAAATGAGAAGAGAAAGGAGGGAAGAGAAGCGAAGAGAAGACAAAACTAAAGTAAAATAAGATAAATAACATTAAAAGCGTATTTTAGTTCCCCAAGTTTGAGTTTTGAGACACATCACATCACAACAGAGAAACAACCTGCAACCTGCTAAATGCAACTTGCGACTTGCAACAAACCCCACCACAATCACCACCAGCTCACAATACCCAGAAATAAGTTAGGTAGTAGGCAGATAGCAGGAGTGTGTATGATTATGGGGTTTGAGGATGTTAGTCAAGTTGAGCTGAGTTCAGTTCAGTTGAATTGAGTTAAGTTGAGCTGAGTTGGCATTCAAGCAACAACCAAAAACCAACAACCAACAACCAACAAATGCAAGAGAAACAAGGTAACTATAAGCGAGGTACGAGTATGTGAGATATAGTGAATGAGGCAGGAAATAAGACATGGAATGACTGCGAATAAAAACGGGTGAGTACGTGAGTAAGTGAGAAGTATCTAATAGACACGCAAACGAAGCATTTTGTCCAGCAGCAGCAGCAGCAGCAACAACAGCAGCACCAGCACCAGCACCAGCAATAAAGGAAGTTAAATAAGACCAAAGAGAAAGGGGCCATTAAAAAGCTGTTATGTTTATATGTATTATATATATATATGTATATGTATATATATCTATATATAAGTAAGTATGCACATAACAAAACCAATACCAACAATTACAATAAGATATAGGTACACGCAGCGACATACGAGAACATACACGAACAATATGAAAAGAAACTTTATCGTAACGGAATGAAACCGAATTGAACCCAACCGAACCCAACCGAACCCAACCCAACCAGAACTCAAATACATTGGCTTCTTAGCAAATATATACATACATACATATGTACATGTACGGGAATATAAGAGTATGTTGTGACCTATGCCCATTTCCCACTATAATTTTTAACATTACCACACTCCATACACCTCCAAACGGCTAACAAAAGGATAATGAACGAACACAAACTCCCTTTGGACCCTTTGGTATAGCGTTTTTACCATCTAAGTATTCTAGTAGTTAGTATTCCTGTTCCTCACTTACAATATTTTTAACATATAATAAACCATGAGTAACCATGAATAAGCATTCGACAACGATTCGTGCTTAAATGATGAATGTGAAATGGTGAGCTTCAAATGAACGAATCCACCAGTGAAAAGATGCATAGAGGAGGCGGAGGAGGATGGGTGGATATGTCGCCCATATGTACAATGTAATGAATGTACATGAAAAAGGGTGGATGGATAACAATAATGTGTGAAAACTCTTAGCCAAGTTGGTAATGGAGATATTGTAGGTGGAAATGGAAGAAATGAGAAGTGAATGGCATAATAAATGAAAGGCATTTCAAATGAATTTGGATTGGGGGTATGAATATACATATGTAAGTATAAATACTTAACGGACACAACCACCAATGCTTCAAATTATGATGAGGGATTATCTTATTTTCGAAAACAACAAAAGAGAATAGTTAAATAGAGGACAGCGTGTGCTGTGTACTTGTATTGTATATGTTAAATGAAATATAAGAAAAATATTAGTTATGATTCTTTAAATCATAAAGGGCTATCATATATTTCGTATAAGTATGTCCTATATTATTTGAATGTACATACATACATACATATGTACATAAGTGTATTCATAATTTAAAAAAATATTCATTCGAATATTAGTCTGTTTGCTTTTATAGTATAGAATCTATATGCATATGCATACTAGTCTTTTAGTTTGGGATACCTATGTATATTGAGATGAAATTTCACTCAAAAAGTTCTTTCTGTTTTCTTATTATCAGCTTTGATTTAATGATTATAATCGCTTGGTGTCACATGGGACAGGAACAGTAACAGAACCAGACTCCAGTACATTTGCACCTGAATCAGAACAGAAACGGCACCGCATGGAAAAAAAACGGTGCTGCCAGGTTGCTTTAAACATGACACCAGATCTCAGTGTATTTGCAACAGAACCAGAAACAACTGCTTTTGACTACTTTTCGGTGTCGTTGAGTCAATTTGTTTGTTGATATTGATCATTGGTTTACCTTTGGTTGAGTGTTAAAAAATGTTTCTATTAATTTTATTTTATTTACATTTGACGTATAACTCAATTTCACACTTTGATTTTTCACTGTGATCAAAACAATAATAAGTAGTTCTAATTTTGTTTTATGTTTCATAGTTTCACAGAACTACAAACAGAACAGAAACAGAACAATTCCTGAACGTTGCGTACTATTGCCTAGTACTGTTACCGTTTCTGTCCTATGTGGCACCGAACCATAAGACATAGTTCAAATATAAAGCAAAGCGTGAAATGCGATTTAATCAAAGCAAATCATTGAGTTTACTAGAAATTAGGGTCATAAATTGTACAAAACTTTTATTTTTATTGGAAATTCAAGTATATTGATTTCGGTTTTATACTAGCATATCAATTTCTTCCAATTTACTGCACAATAAATGTCATCTTCGTCACTTTGATTTGCGATGATATATTTACCATACCAAAATTCACACCATCCTCTTTTTTTTTTTAACTAACCGGTCCCAAGTTCCATCCCTACTATTAAAAACTCTTACATTTCCAATTTCTATAATCTTTTTAAGTACTCAAACATAATAATATTTTGCTAATAAATTTATGTAGTTTAGTATGTCATATATAATGAGGTCTATGCTTTAACACATTTATCTAAAATTGAGAAGGAACAAGATCAAAGTCTGGAAATTTAAATAAGTTTTTTTTTTTTTTGTTATGCGCCAAGGACGTGTAAATCTTTTAAAGATCCTAGTAGACTGACATACTAAAAGGAACGATTCACTGGTTCAGCCGACCCTCAGACTACACTGACTCATTTTTCAATCTTCTTCTGCTTATATCTGCTGACCTGTTGCATTATTGCAATGATTGTTCTGCGCGCTGTGTTCCATGAGACTTTATCCTTTAACGTGAAGTTAAGTATGCCATTTAGCTCTCAGAGGTGCACAAACCGGGAGCAATCCATGAGAACATGGCGAACATTGTCCAGCTGATTTGTGCAGAATAGAAAGTGCGGGTCATCTGCATGCTAGAATTTGTGCAAATACTCCCAGAAATGTCCTGTGAGAAACTGCATAAGATGGTAGTTTAGTGTACCATGCTTTCGCGATACACAGAGACTAATTTTTATTTTATTTATTTATTTATTTAAAAAGAAAAACTTAATTAATAACAAAACAAGTGGTTAGAGCTAGTCTTAAAACAATTTTAATTACTTAAAATTAAACGTAAGATAATATATAAGAAATCCACTCGTCTATGACCCGTTGGAGGTATTTTTTCAAGCTATGCCCCTACTCACAGCCAATTGTGGTCAGAGACAGGAGGGATGTGAGTGCCAATGAGCGATGTCCACTTCATCTGGTAGCAGTTCGTTCCAATTCCCGAAGCCAACGAAGGACGATGATATTAAGCGCAGAGGGCGAGATCTCAGGCGAGACGACGTGATAGAAATTATTATAAAGAGTGCATAAAACTCGGAAAGGATTATGTAAGGCATAGTTAGTTGTGCATCTACCTAAAGCTAAGGGAACGTAATTTCTAGATGTACGACTAGGGACACAGAAACTAAGTTGGCTTAAAAACACTGACGAATCAACATTACCAGTACTAAGTTTATGAAGAAAGCTTATACCAAGAGTTATTTGGCGATTTTGCAATGATGGGAGATATATAAGAAGAAGCCTGCTAAAGTATGATATAATGATATATGATATAATGTTGGGCATAAACTCGAACGTCCAACTACCCTTTATTGAGTTTTCCCATTGCTATTCCAATGGGCCATGTGATGCAGTCTCTGCCGTCTCAGGACATATTTTGCCGACAGCTTTTCGACGTACTTATATATCCACCGGTTTTCAATTTGTAAAAACGCTTATTGCGTCATCTGCAACTGTTCGGAACGCACTTCATACCCTGATTGAGTTCAGTCGATACACAGCGGCAGGTCCCTTTCTATATGATCTGATCAGTCTGACTGCCATTAACAGCTAATGCACTGATTGTTTGGGCACTCGAACATTCGGCATAAGCTTTGATAGAATCATAGGAAAAATCCATCATAATTCTAATATATGAGTCAATATATTCAATATGATTGTTAGGTGCATATATACTAGTTCCCAATAATCTCAACTAAAATGAAAAAAAAAAAAACAAATTCTATCCATTGAGATATAGGTATGAAAATGTCACCAAATATACTTACTTTGTATGTATGTATAGTATGAATATTGTACAATACAATAGATGACATGAAAAACTTGAAGACTAAAAATATGCGAGGACGACACACTTTGATTCTATCGTTGCAACGAAATCACATAAATCCATTATGAAACTAACAAAGATATAACTATAGAACGATGACGATGACTATGACTATGACTACGACTACGACTTGCATTTGGTGTTTTTATTGTGTAGTTGGTTTTAGATGGAATGTTGCACATTTACATAGAAATGCAATGCCATATAAAGCTAGTCCGGGTCCTATATAAGTATGTAGTTAGCCTAGGATATGCAGGATCATCAGTATTTTGCAGTTTTGTGCACAAGGAACATCCTCTATAAGTTGACTTGAAATATTAAATTTGATTAAAAAAAATGGTTTCAAATCAATCAAAACTTTCTATATGATTTCAAATTTACACAATTTAGTTCTTAAACTTTGGTTTATTACCTAGGTCCACGACACACTTTTGACATTTTAACTGTCATGGTACCGTATAAAATTAAAAAGGAGACCTTGGAGGTTTTCTCTATATGGAATAATAGCACAAACCATACTAGAAGTGTTACAAGCCTTATATAAAATGAAATTGTGTAGTGTATTCATTCTGAATATTTACAACGTAAAAAGATACTCAAGGATTTGGCAAACTATTGAACAAAAGTTTGCAAAGGATATGATGATGGCTCGGTTAGATGGATGGATGGATGGATGGATGTGTAGATAAAAGGTTGGAAAGAAGAAAAAGAGGCAAGGTAGTAAAGAAGGAAGTCAAGCGTAACTTCTTTAACTAGAATTCTTCCATTTCCTTTTCATTTCATTCCACTTTTTTCTGCTTTCACTATATGCCGGGTGTTTTTTTTTTTTTTTTTTTTGTTTTTCTTGGCTGACTGAACTGAACTGTACTGATCCCTTTCCTTCCTTTCTTCTTGTCCTCAGTCACCTGGTCTGGGTTCTCTTCTGGGTTTTGTCTTGAACGTCTTTTATCTGCAATGATTTTTCGTACGATACTTGTAAATGTTGCTACAGCGGGTAAGTGGCGGAAGAGGAGGAGGATACATGGACGCGAAAGCGGACGCCATTTTGTTTTTTGCGTTTACCGCAAAATACGGAATTTTTACATATAAAAGTTACAGCAGCAATAAATTCGAAAGTATCTCGATGCGGTTGACGTTTTCTTGTTGTTTTGTTGTGTCGGAGCTACTAAGTTTAGTTTTTTGGGGGCGTGTGTGTCCATACATATATTTTTGTGTATTTTTAGTAGAGTAGGGGGAGGTGTCTGGAACCAAAAAGGGTTGTTGTATTACATATGCCAATAATTTTGGGTAAGGGTTGCCACGCAAGTGGAGAAGTGCGCGTCTTGGACTGCTTCTCTCATTTTGTATACGAAATGCAAACTGTAAATTGTATCTGTGCGCTATTTTCAAACAGAAACATACAGATAGTAGATATGCATATACACATAAATATAGATGTATGTACACATATATAAGTATAAATGTTGTTCTTTTTTTTTTTTTTTTTTTTTGGTGGTTTTCGTTTGCCCGCAATCGGTTGCTGCAGCAACGTTGATTTAATAGATTTTTCCGTTTTAGCTTGAAATGTATTTTGCAGATACGCTCAAAGTTTTGTGTTGACTGCGAAGCCAACGCAATGTCAGAAGAAGCAGGGAGAGAGTTGTCGATGGTCTATTGGTCGTCGGTCGTCGTTCGTCGTCATCATTGCGAGTTGTTGTCTTTTGTCTGTATCCGTTTTTAATGCGCATCCACCAAATGAAATTGAACAACTGTACAAACGCCAACAGTATCTATAAATGTATCTGAACTGAACAACCCACCCACCCATCATCACTTACCATCGTCATCGTCATCACCATCACAACCAATACCCAATACCAAGGCCTAGACCATCACCACCCCTGCCACCAGTAGCAAAAGCAGCACGCAGTGAATTAGACACGCAAGCGAAGGCCAAAGGCTGTAAACTAAATCACCCACCAACAACCATCATCATCATTAACATGATTATCATCAACATCATCATCGTCAGCATGAATATTAATGTCTGCGTCATTGTCATTTTTTGTTTTGTGTTTCTGTATCTGAGTCATTTGATTTAGTTGGATTTAGTTGCTCTACACTCTTTGGATTGCTTCAATTTCCAGATACCAAATGCAATGGCGTAATTTTTACACAATTTTCAAATATAATCCCCCACCAACACCACCACCGTCATCATATATTATCACCAATCCAACCAATACCACCCTCAAAAATCTTGTAATACTCTGTGATTTGAAAGCTCAACAACATTGAGAACAAAATGGTCGGCATCATGTGATGTAATGTATTCAAAACCAAATGGAAAGATTGACTACGGAGGGGAGCTCACCAAGAAGTCTTACGGCTTATTGTAATCTTATTGTACTTAGTATAGGGATCGCACAAACTACTATTGAGCGCCTTTACTATGCCAAGTTGGCAATCTATAAACGGAGGTTCTTTCCATAAAAAATTCCATTTTAAATTTGTTACAAAGGTAAAGTGGAAAGGCATCTCTGGAAAACACATCAGTCCTTAAATAATCCGAGTTATGGCGCATTGATGACTTTTCTTTTTAACTTTATAATATTGACGACATTGTTTTATATTTATTGCCAATTATAGCAACAAAATTTTGTGTATTAAAAAATAAATGGAAAAAGTTGAATTTCGTGTGCAATATTTTTGGAGTAAAAAACCATCATGGACTAAGGAAAGGTTTGATATACCTACAATATATTGTACTATGCGGACATCAATTTCAATGGTTAAGAAGAGGCTTACTGTTCGTCGAATGAATGATATTGGGTGAACGGAAATTGAAAGTGCGTGAAGTGACTGACACTGAGTGCGTACATTATATTTTACATGAATATTTGGACATGAAAAATCTATTCGGCTGCTCACACTCGACCAAAAGCGGCGCCATTCAAAAGAGAATTTGGCGATGTTCAACCGCAATCCGAACAAGATTTTGCACAGTTTTCGAAACATTGATCCATTACAATACACGAGAAACCAAGGAAGATTCAAGCAGTAGACTCCTCCGGATATATGTGCACCAAAGGAGGGCAAGGTGGGTCTGTCGTCCAACAAAGCTATGGCCAGAGTGTTTTGTGATGCTCGCAGTGTCATTTACATCGAATAGAAAGATAAACAATCAGTATCAAATATTATTCCGACCTATTGGGCAGATTTGACCTTGATTTGAAGCAAAAATGACCGCATTTGGTGAAGAAAATGTGTTCCTCCATGACAATGCATGTGTGTAATCAACATGAAAAAAATCCATAAATAAAGCTACGAACTGCGACCCAATGCAGCATGTTCTCCAAATTTACCCCACTGCAACCATTTCCTTTTTTCAAGCTTGAAGAAATTGCTCGGCGTTAAGAGATTTGGGTCGAATGAAGAGGTCATCACTGAAACAATCGCGTATTTGGGGGACCTTCAGAAAACCTATTATTTGGAAGGGGTAAAAAAATTGGAAAAAGGCTGGACTAGATATATATATCGAGCTAAACGATATTAAATTGAGAAATAAAAATAAATTTACGAAAAACAAATTTTTTTTCTATCTTTTTCTAAGGACTTATTGATCGCTCGACGAGACGAGTTTATGCTGCCATGTCCGTCTGCCCGTCTTTATGTAAGCAAACTAAGCCCTTAGTTATAGAGTAAGTGAGCTGAAGTTTTGCCCCATGTTTTCTACTCCAGGCACTGTACATTTTGCCAGGATCAGCCGAATCGGACCAATGGGTGGGGTTTTTCCCATACAAACCCAAACTGAAATTCATTTTCTTACAAGAAAAACTTTTTTACTTTTTGTGTAAATCGAACTAAAATAGGACATGTTCATTTCAAAACCCTAGGTTTTATAAAACGTGTAGCTCCCATACAAACCCAGATTCAAGTTCATGTTCAGTTTGAACTCTCTGATCCTTCGAGTTTGATAGGTTTTCTAGGCAATATACCGAAATGACACAAAATGGTTTTAGCAGATCATAAAGTAAAGTTAGTCCACATATAGTAAGTTTATATGTTTTATCATTTCTAGTTGTAAAGATAAATATTTTAATACGAGTCAATGTGAGTTGTGAAAAGAGTATTTCACACTAGTGTGCTATAAAGATTGCATGGAAGTGACAATGGGACTGGAATTTGGTATATATATGTAAGTATGTACGTTATATTGTCATACACTGTTATTGTATCCAAATCAGAGTTCTCCGATTATTGGGTGTATGCATATGATTCCGCCCTTTCCGATAGTTTCGCTAGTATCGCCGCTTACACTTGCACACTAAAATACTAATACTTGCATTCGATAGTGCCTTCTATCAGCTGTTAAACACAGTGTATAACATTCGGTGGAAGCATAAACAACAAATATTTCTAATTCATTGAAAATGTCGAGTTTTATCCCAAGTAAACATCATTTGCGGGAGGTTTTATTGCACTATTTTGTTGCAAAGAAAAGTGCAGCGGAAACTTATCGTTTGCTTGCTGATGTTTACGGTGAGCATGCTCCATCGAATACAACTTGCAAAGAATGGTTTCGACGATTTAAAAATGATGATTTTGACATTGAGGACAGAGAACATGGAAAACCACCCAAAAAATTTGAAGATGCTGAATTGGAAGATTTATTGACCGAAGATTGTTGTCAAACACAATCAGAATTGGCAACAACATTAAATGTTGATCAATCAACTATTTCAAGACGTTTGCAAGCAATGGGAATGGTTCAAAAAGTCAATAACTGGGTGCCACATGAATTGAAAGACCGAGACATCGAACGTCGCAAAACCATTTGTGAAATGCTGCTTCAAAGACAAAAAAGAAAAGGTTTTTTGCATCGGATAATCACGGGAGATGAAAAATGGATATATTACGAGAATCCTAAACGCAAAAAATCTTCGCTGAAGCCAGGTGAGGCCGGCCCATCACAGCCAAAGAAAAATATTCATTGTACCAAGGTTATGCTCTGTATTTGGTGGGATCAGAAAGGTGTTGTGCACTATGAGTTGCTGAAACCGTCTGATACTATCACTGGCGATGTTTACAGACGACAACTAATGCGGTTGAAGGTAGCTATAGAAGAAAAACGACCGGAATGGGTGAATAGGCATGACAAATTAATTCTTCAACATGACAACGCCAGACCGCATACGGCAAATGTTGTGAAAACATATTTAAATGGACAAGACTGGGAAGTGCTACCCCACCCGCCATATTCACCAGATATAGCCCCTTCAGATTTTCATTTATTTCGAAGGATGCAGTCTGATCTTACGGGAGAGCGATTCACTTCTTATGAAGATATCAAAATTTGGCTTCATAATTGGATTGCCTCAAAAGACCAGGACTTCTTTATGCAAGGAATCCGTAAATTGCCTGAAAGATGGGCAAAGGTTGTAGCTGCAGATGGGGCATACTTTGAATAAATAAATTTTCCTTTTTCTAAACAAGCAAATTTGTTTTGTTTTCACAAAAAAGGGCGGAATCATATGCATACACCCAATACTAGAACAAAAATTGTATTGGCGTAAGAATGTAAGTTTATTGCTGATATTCTATTTTTTTTTTAAACATTTACATATATTTTTATGATTTCCTATTTCGAAAACTAAATTTGTTAGTCGATGATCCTTAAATTATCTTTTGTTTGATATAGAATTGATCTCAGGCTTTACTATAATAATATTTACTATATGTAGATAATTTCGAGTTCATCCTAAATAAGTCTGATTTTTTTTATGAATTAATAGAAATTTTTTGATTAACAAATATATTTCTGTAGATATGTGTGTATCTATAATAGTATCTATGGATACGTGTGTGTATCTTTTGATTTGTCTTTCTATTTCCATTTTTTGTTTTTTTTTACTTTTGTGACTATGAACTATTGATTTTCTTGTGTTGCTGCTGGGAGCTGTTAAAATAGAGAGCAAGAACACAGACAAACCTCCACGGAATATACTTGTTATTGTGAAAACCCATCGCAGCTAGGGTGATGCGTTAAGCTGACCACCTGCCCTCCGCCCACTTAAGATCCAACAGCAATACCATGGATAAGGTTAAAGGAAAATAAAAGAGAAACTACAATACAAATGGGGGAAAATAAGAAAACAAAAAGAAAACAATGGAAACTAAGGAAACAAACTGACATCAAACTGAATTCTTTCTCTCTCTCACTATGAATATCTATGTATAATGGAAGAGGATACAACAACAACAACAACAACAGCAACAACTATTTCAACTAGAGAAATTATCAGAAAACCATCAGAAATTCAACAGAAGAAGAACAACATTGCTATATGCTCTGTATATTTTATATGTTGGTATGTATGTATGTATATATACATTTTGTTAACACACATATACATTTGTATCTATGTACCATATATATAATATGCGACTCTATATAGCTTTAGATTTCTACTATACATATGTATATCTCTATATCTGTGTATCTGTATATGCGCAGCAGAGAATCGGCCAAGGCAACAATACAATAAAAATAACAAAAACAAGACCGATGATGATGATGATGACGATGAAACGAAGAAGGCGACGAATCATGAAAAATATCGCTTAGAATGTAGTAAGAACATAAAAACAAGTGAAATAAAAGTTTGGGGCGTCGGTAAATCGGGTGGTAGAATATACATGCTCGTACATATATATATATATATATATGTGTGTGTGTGTGTGTGTGTGAGTGTATGGTACTAAGGGTGGCTGGTGGCGTTGACAGGTGCTAGAGCAATGGTGACGGTGGTGGTTGTAATGATGATGATGGTAATGATGACAATGATGAACGTAGCAGGTGGCGGGTGGCAGGTAGCAGGTGGCTTTCAGTGTAGCGTGTGTCATACACACACACACACACACACACACACACACCACACACAAACACACGCATTCAAACATATGCGCACATTCACTTGTTTGTGTGCTCATCCAAGGGGTGAATGCTGAATGAATTATTTGGGTGGATGAAACAACAATAATTGCATGGTATAAGAAGCATGGGTCTGTGGGTCGTTGGTTGGTTGGTAACGTAGGTGGGTGATAAAGATTGGTAGATTACACAGGAAGAGAGAGTGAGTGGTTTCCATCATCATTTTCAAGAAAAGACTGAGAAAGTAGAGCCATTGAGAAAAGCAATTTTATATAGAAATGGCTGACTATTAAGTTAGCTGACACATACTATGGTTGGTTAGATGGTTAGATTGTTGAGTAGATGGTAAGGTTGGATGGCTGGCTGGCTGGCTGACTGTTTGTTTGATGTCTCGCAGAGAAGGTCGAAAATATAAAATTTCATAGATTTCTTTCTTAGAACTTTGAGGGCAAATCCAATTAGACATGCTCAAATAAGGGAAATTCGAAATTATAGGTAAATATACGTATGTATGAATGTACTTAGATATACATACACACATACATATATATAATTGTATAGTAAGAGCGACATGTACATGTCAACATATATCCACACTTGAAGTGTCTTTGATACGAGACCAATAAGGTGATAATGAGTAGTGTGTATGGTTCAATGAAAGACAATTTCGTATTGTTTTTAACCGATTCAAAAAAAAGGAGGTTATCAATTCGTCTCTTTTTTTGTTTTTATTTTCAAGTTAATCTCCTTTTAGCTCGATGAATCTATTCCAGCATTTTTGCAATTTTTTTATCCCTTCCAAATAATAGGTTTTCTCAAAGTCCTCAAAGTAGCTGATTGTTTCAGTGATGACATTTTCATTCGAATCTCAAATCTCTTAACGCCAGGCCATTTCTTTAGGTTTAAAGAAAGAAATTAGTTGCAGAAGTCTAAATTTGGAGAATCTGCTGAACCGGGTCGCAGTTCGTAGCTTTATTTATACATTTTTTCCATGGTGATTACACACGTGTATTTTCATGGAGGAAGAACACTTTTTCTTCATCAAATGCGTTTTGGATTCAAATCAATGTCGAATCTGTCGAATAGCTCAGAATAATATGTAAGAGTGATTGTTTTGGCTTTTTGAAGGTATTCGATGTAAATGACACTGCGAGCATCTAAAAAAAAATAACTGTCCCCATAGCCTTGTTGGCCGACAGATCCACATTGACCTTCTTTGGTGCACGTTCACATGGAGAAGTATACTGTTTTGACTTTTCCTTGGTCTCTAGTGCATTGTGATGGATTAATGTGTCTTCCACGTTCCTACAACTTCTTCAGATAGCGGTTGAACATCACCGAACACCGCACTGGGTGGCCACAGAGTTGCGCTTATGGTCGAGTGTAAGGAATCGCGGTAGTCATTGCGCAGATAGCTTTTGCATTCCCGAATATTCCTGTAAAATGAGATGTACCAGGCTCACCCATCTCACGCACTTTCAATCTCCGATTTCTTTGAATCAGTCCCTATACAATAAACGTATGGGTTTGTATGGGAGCTATACAATCCAGTAATCCAAGGGTCTAATTTACTTGGTTGGTGGAAATGGATTAAAAACTTATAGAGTCCAAAGTTCAGTTCGATCCGACCACTAGGGAGTATTCTTCCTTTACAAACCCCCATTAAAATTCAGTTTCTTATTAGAAAAACTTTTTTTGTTTTTTGTCATATCGAACTAAAATTTAGACACTATAAGTTTTTGATATAAGCGCTGTACATTTGTTAGAATCAGTCAAATCGGCCAACTAGTGGGTACCTCCCATACAAGCCCACAATTAAAATTCAGGTTCTTATTCGAAAAACTTTTATGTTTTTGGACTATTGAACAGAAATGTAGACGCTGTACATTTGTTCGAATCAGCTAATTCGGTCAACTAGGGGGTACCTCCCATACAAACCCCAATCTGGTACGGAACCCTGCGTGTACGAGTCTGACTCGCACTTGGCCCATTTTTGTTTATAGTTTATTTTTATTACTTTCATCCAGAAGCCTTGATCCATTGTATCGGCCTAATCAAATGTGTGTTTGGGTTAGGGCCATCCCGGAGAATAGACAAAAATATCAAGGTGCCTAGTGGCAAGATTGTCCAGCAATTGACTTGAATTATCTGATTACGGCCACCACCTTTGATATCAATGAAAGCCAGCCAAGAGGTTAGTGCGCTGAGCTGAGGCAAGTCTGGTCCTAAACTTTTCTAATTTCCTCCTTTCCTTCTTAACTTTCCCCTGAGCTGAAGGCCTTTGTCGCTATTTCTCATATTAAATACTACGTTATAATTTGTAATTATAATCTTAGCGACCGTGCAATAATGATGAATGGACTTAAAAACATGTCCATCGAAAACTAAAAAATTAAAAATAAATTAATAGTAAAAAAAATATATTTAAAAACAACCTTTTATTTAAATGATTTAAAAAGAAAATAATTAATTTAGAAAAAAATGCAATCCATAATTTTGTTACATTATTCAATTTTAAATATATGATATAAAATCTTGTCGCTGGAATTAATGGAAATTAAAGTTAATTCATTCTGGTTAATAATGAAAAAGAATGTCGTTCAAGTGACGTTTGTTAATTCGGTAGGATGTCAATTGAACAAGATACCTCAAATCTGAACACACTTTATATATTGAAAGAAATTCTATTGTAAGTATAAATTGTGTTTATCTATAACAGAAATTTACATACGAAAATCTCGTAACAAGCTCTTTTTTCATTTCATTTAGCTAAGTTTAGTTGAGACTCCAATTGATAGAAAATTAAATATTCTCAGAGCAATAGGTAATCTTTAATGGATCTAAAGTTTACAAATATATGATGTATTATTTATATTTTTTGTTCAATATTTACTAATATAATCATTTATCTACATCTTACATACCATTTATTGTATAAAAAATATTTTTTATATAATCAGCAAAATGAAATGGAAGGCATGAAATGAAAGCAAAAGTTCATTAAAAAAATAACGTCATTGAATCTTATAAAATTGTGACACAAACGTGGTTATTCTTTATGCATCTATATATGTATGTCGGTAAATAGATATATTTTTCTTTATACACAATACGATAATTTTATCAAAGGTATGACGAATGCAATCCAATGCAATGGAACAGAATGAATTGAAATGAAATGAAATAAAATGCAAGAGGTGATCAAGATCACGCAAATGTAAAAATAACAATAATAAAAAAAAAAATAAATAAAAATACATTTTAAATAATGCTAAATTGACAAAATTGAATGCGGGACGACTGACTGACTGATCATACAGTAAGTACATAGTAGTATTGGAACGTATCAGAACGGATCATATTTGGATAATCCAACTATACTACATATGTACATTTGCATGGGCCCACATCATGATCATGGAAAAACATCATCATATTATGAATCGTTATGGTAATGTAAATGATGTTAATGATCATGATGAAATTCGGTCGATTTGGTGTTGGATGGTATTGGATTAATCACATGTTGTCGTTGTTATTTCTGTCATCATCATTACATTACATTCTTCATTATGGCCAAAGTACGTTCGCATATATAAATGTCATTAACCTGTTCCATTCGATTCCATTCGAATCGATTCAATGTGATACGATACGATTCTGCTGTTTTGCTGTTCTGAGCTGAGTAGTCTGTCTGTCGATCAGTATAGAAAGAAATTAAAGGTTGTAATCGGTCATACTACTTACTTACTTACTACATACGACAACATTTCGTTTGTTCGCTCGTTTATTTCTTCATTTGCTCGTTCACTCATTCGTTTGGATCATTCGTTTCATGTGATATATTCTTCGTTCATATCTTATGGATTAAATCAATGAAAGATCGCTGGGATCGTTGGATCGTTGGATTGCTTGAATATGAAGTGCAAGTGAATAAAATAGGCATAAAGTCATTTTTGGGCAGGTGTGGGCCAAGTGCATATAGTACTGGATATATTATATAATAATTTTGTCTGGAAGTAAGTAGAAAGGCAATACGAAAAGTTATCATATTGTGGCATGTGCTGTATATGGTGTATTATTCTTATTATTTTGTCTATACTTTATGTTCTGACATACATACGAGTATATTATGTACTTACATATATAGGCAGTCTTAATAAATAAAGGGTCGGTCGCATCAATTTCTTACTATTTTAGGGTTCCGGACCCAAAGGGAACCAAAAAAAACCCTATTGCAGAGACTTCGTTGTCCGTCCTCGGTTCATATCCCATGAACCGTAAGAGTTAGAAAGTTGAAATTTTCACAGAATGTGTAGTTCTATCCGGGCATCAGCAACAAATATTATAACTAAAATATTTTCAAAAACTTAAAGAAGAAACATTTTGGTTTGTTTGGCAGCTATACGATCCAGTAATCCCACGATCTTGAAATTTTGAAAATTGGTGTCTATACATCAGAAACTTATATTATTGAAATTTCAGTTGGATCGGATTACTAGGAAGGTTATCTCTCATGCAAACCCCATTTAAATTCTAGTTCATATTAGAAAAACTCTTTTGTCTTTCGTTCTATTGAACTGAAATTTAAACACAATAAGTTTCTGATATAGGTGCGGTACATTTGTTGGAATCAGTCAAATCGGCTTAGTAGGAGGTGTACCTCTCATACAAACCCACCATTAAAATTCAGGTTCTTATTCGAAATTTTTTCTGTTATTTGAACTGTATAGCATATAGAAGCCAAAAAAATTTCCATGAAATTAAAAGCCCAGTCTCTCCACTGGCTCTTAAACCCAAGATCTAGGCTAATCCTCGATCTAAAGGTGCTGTTATATAACAGCTTAATAAAGCCTATCTGGACATACGGTTGCCAGTTGGGGGAAACGCAAGCCCAAGTAACGTTGAAGTCATCCAAAGAGCCCAATCAAAAATACTTCGTTTCTTAACAGGTGCTCCCTGGTACATTTCGAATGAGAATATCCACAGAAACCTTAACGTCACACTAACTAAAACCGAATTGGACCAAATGAAACAGAAATATCTTGTTAAACTCTAGGAACATCCTAATCCACTAGCTCGATCACTATCTTATATGAGTTGTCGCACGCGCCTTCGTCGGAATGACTTTCCTGCCCCATAAACCTGGGAGGACCACGCAACACTGGAAAGTTTCTTTAGCTCACCACTATAGAAACTTTGAAAACTTCATTAGTTCGTTTTTAAGATGTCTCAATTATTGTTAGGCTTTGTGTTGTATGCAAAGTGATGCAATAAATAATAAAGAACGCAAAAATAACAAAAAAAAAAAATTTGGACTATTAAACTGAAATTTAGACAGAATAAGTTTCTGATATAGGCGCGGTACATTTGTTGGAATCAGTCAAATCGGACCACTAGGGAGCCCCAATTTGGTACGGAACCCTCCGTGTTCGAGTCTGACTCGCACTTGGCCCATTCTGTTTTTGATTTAAAATAAATGATTTCTTTGAAACTGAGATAAGAATTTATGTCCATAAACCTAGGGTAATTGAAATTTGTGTAAGCATGATGGAAAAATGGGCCAAGTGCGAGTCAGACTTTTACACGGAGGGTTCCATACCAGATTGGGGTTTGTATGGGAGGTACTCCCCCTAGTGGTGCACTTTGACTGATTCCAACAAATGTACCGCGCCTATATCAGAAACTTATAGTGTCTAAGTTTCAGTGCGAATTTTTTTTTTAGACTCGAAAAAACAAAAAAGTTTTTCTAATAAGAACCAGAATTTTAATGGTTGGTTTGTTTGGGAGGTACCCCTCCTAGTTGGCCGATTCGGTTGATTCCAACAGATGTAGTGTAGAGCCTATATCAAAAACCTATAGTATCTAAATTTCAGTTCGATAGAATAAAAAACACAAAAATTTTTCTAATAAAAACCTGAATTGTAAAGGGGGTTTGTATTGGAGGTACCCTCCCTAGTGGTCGGATCAAACCAAAATTTTGACAACGTTTTCTTAAGTCTTTACGTTTTACTTTGCAAAAACATCAGCACGCGCTGATCTGGATCAGTATTGATCTTTTCCAATATATTTTTTGTTGACACATCACCTCAGTGACTAACTGACAGTAAAGTACGTACAAGAACAATAAATGATATATAGACATTGATCTCTTGATATGATTGATACTCGTGTATCAAGTTTAAATAAAATGACAAATAAAAATAAACAAAATAAAATAAAAACCTTGCAATATGATTTTCTTTTTCTTTCTTACACTTAATTATGATGATAATATCAATAATGATTGTATGGACTCATTGCATTTCTTGATGATGACAAAAGATATCCGATCATTGAATACAAATATACCTATGTATGTATATAAATACATTTACCCGTATCTGACACCCTTTCTTCACTGATCGTTCATTGATCGTTCATTGATCGTTCTCAGTTTCAGTTTCTTCTGTTTTTCCCTCCTCTTTATTTCTTAGCACAATTTTCTTCTTTTCTTTTGGCCTGAATTTTATCTTGCAAGCGCAGAGTTTTCTTAACTTTTGTATTCGTCTCACAATCTCTACCCCCAAATAACTCCTTACTACAAAAAAAAAAAAAAAAAGAAAAGAAATAAGAAACAATACCATATAATTTTTATCAAATTGGATTTTAGTAATATCGAATCAATGTTGTATTCTGAAGCTTCAGTATCATATTACAAATTTCAATAACTGATTTTATTTCATTTCATTTCATTTGTTTATATATTTTAATGTTTCTTTCTGTTATTCTTTTTGTATTGTGTTTTGCTGAATTTGCTGAAAATTATATGATTTTTTTAATGGATGTTTGCATGGTAAATCGGTTTGTGATTTTTTGCTACTGATTTTTTCTGATGAAAATTAAAGAAACTTTTATACTTTAATTTAAAAATTTTATAAAAAAAAAATCAATTTAATATTTCTCTGGAATTTTTATACACTTCACTTTAGTGTGAGTGGAAATTACAAATGGGTAAGCTGGAGGTTTGAGTCTACAAAGAACATATGTAAGAAGCATCAGCATTGGTTAATATGTCTATAAAAATAAGTAGCAATCAGTGCCAACATTAAAATATGCATCCTAAAATTAAATATCTCTCCATCTTTATAAAAATATATGAGATGATGATACATAGACAATAAGCTAATGGTTTAGGTTTTTTTTATACAAAGAAATAGTTGAGCTCCAGTACATACTCGATTAATAATAATAATAAATAAATAATAAACTACATATTAAGTAAATATTTATGTAAATAAAGAACACATATGCCTTTGACTTTGTGGTCGTCAGTCGGAGGAATACATACTACTTTAAGTTAAAAACTATACAATTACAAAATATAAAATAATAAATAGAAATAAGTGAAGTGTGCTTTTTTTTTTTAAGGTTTACAACTTTGAGTTGGCAACACCGATTTATTTGACAACCAATTTAAAAGCTGGTAGTTGCTTTTTCTTTAGTTTGGATTGGCATTTCAATATAGATAGACCTACACCAGAGCAACGCTTGCAAATTGTTGAATTTTGTTTATCAAAATAATGGTTCTGTTCATCAAACTTATAGTGAACTTCGTCCTTTTCATGGTAATCATAATCGTCGATCAGAGCGGGTAATTCGAAAAACTATGGATCATTTCCGTACAACTTTTACTCTTAATGATAATGTGCATCCTGTAAGACGCCGAACCGCTGTAGCCGCTATACAGCATTGAAGAAAAACCAAATCAATCAATTCGTCACCGTTCTCAGCAAATAGAGTTGTGTCCATCTACTATATGGAAGATTTTACGAAAGAATCTTGGCTTAAAAGCTTTTAAGATTCAACTTGTGCAGGAATTAAAGCCAAATGACCATCGTATGCGCCACTAATTCGGCCCATGGGCTGAATTACAAATTGATATTGATCTTGATTTTCCATACAAAATTTTGTTCAGCGATGAAGCTTATTTTTGGTTGAATGGGTACATAAATAACCAAAATTGTCGCATTTGGAGTGAAGATAATCTACAAGCTTTTGTCGAAATACCATTATATCCACAGAAAATTACTGTTTGCTGCGTTTTTTGGGCCGGCAGGCTCATTGGTCCATATATCTTCAAAAACTATGATGGCCAGAATGTGACTGTGAACGATAGAGAGACATGATTAGAAGTTTTTTTCGTACCTTAATTAGGTGGCATTAATTTTGCTGACATGTAGTTTCAACAGGGCGGGGTCACATGCCACACAACGCACGCTATAATTGATTTCCTTAAAGAAACTTTTGATGAACGAATAGTTTCACGTAAGGGTCCTATTAATTGGCCACAAAGATCGTGTGGTTTGACCTCATTGGATTATTTTCTTTGGGGTTATGTAAAGTCACTTGCCTACGACAATTGAACACCTGGAAATCAACATTCGAAGGGTTATTGTCGAAATTAGGCCGCAAATGCAGCGGAAAATGTGTGAAAATTTGGACTTCCACAATGCTCCCCTTACGTGCCAGCCGTGGCGTCCACAGGGCCGAAATCATATTTAAACATTAATGTCACAAAATTATCTATCCAAATAAGCCAGTTTTATTAATATTAAAATTATTTTTCTTTTTTTTTATTTTAAAGTTGTAAATCCAAAAAAAAACACCCTTTAATAATAAAATTCATTTAAAATTATTTTCCTATTGTATAACCTAAAGCACTAGTGATAGATGAAGCCAAAATTTTCCATCCACTACAATCGTGTTGTATTAAGTTCCTCGATAATTTGTACGGTAGCCTATAGTCGGCATATTCAAATATTTTATATAAATATGTCAAAAACAAATCCAGCTTATAAATATATACCCTACTGGGTAGATGCAAGACTTTTTAAAACTTAAAGCTGCAACTCATCTACCTCCACGAACAGAGTAAATCCCCATACTTGAACAGCATGACTTTGTACGGTCCTAGTAACCGCTATAAATAGCTTCCATTTTGCTGTGGCCCTTATTTGACTTTTGGACAAAAACGTTCTCTAAGTTGCATTGATGCTATTTTTGGCCAGACTAGTCCAATATTAAGCTCCAGTATATATTTTAACATGAGAAAAGTCTGGGTTATAATATCTTTTAAGCCGTTTAAAATTCGTTTTCATGGACCTTTGTTACCTTGACTATTACTTCCTTGACAAAATGAAAGTTGAGGTCTTTATGTAAGTTTTAATTACTTGTGTACATACCAAGATGCGTTGATAATATATGGGACTCAAATTTGAGGTAACTTTCTACATTTGCCGGCATCTTTTTTATAAGACCTGAATTACACCAATAGTATTAGGTGTAGGTATTTGATACAGTTGAATTGAGGTATGTACCTATATCATATCCAATCATCGATCCATTTTCATTTTAAGGAATTACTCCTTAGCATTTCGAAATAGTTTCTCAACCAAGCCATGCGACATGGATCTAAAAAATTGATAATAAGAAAGCGGTATGTCCGGTGAGTACGCTGGGTGCAGCAGAACTTCCCATTCGACCTCCAATAGTGTATCCTTCACAACACTTGCAACTTTGCGCCTCTTGCTCGCAATCGCCGGTCTTTTTAGTAACAATGCCTTATTCAAATACTTCATTTGTTGCTTGTAGCGCTCACCTTTAATAGTTTCGTTTGGTTCAAGAAGTTTGTTAAATACTACACCATGCTGATCCCAAAATATAAACAGCATGACATTATGCGTCGTCGATGTGGAAGGCTACATGACTTTTGGCGTTTGGATTGATAAAGTAGATCCACTTTTCATCGCTGGTCACAATTAGCCACAGAAAACTCTTCCTTTTTTTTTGCCTGGCAAGCAATAACACTGTGATGTTGAAGCAGTTTGAAATTGAATTATCACTCAATTTGTATGGTAGCCATTTCCCCTCTTTTCGGATCTTTTCCAACGCATGTAAGCGTTTAGAAACAGTTGCTAATCTATCTGCAAGTTGCTTGACAGTATGAGTCTCCGTCCAATAAGTCTTGTAATTCATTATTTTCGATCTTTTTTGTCCTTCTTTGTCATTGAAAAATTAATACATATTTTTCTTAGTTCTATACCCAAATAGTACCAAAGGGAACCTTATTGCAGAGACTTCGTTGTCCATCCTCGGGTCATATCTCATGAACCGTAATAGCTATAGAGTTGAAATTTTCACAGAATGTGTAGTTCTATCCGGGCATCAGCAAACTTTTTAAAAACTTAAAAAAAAAATTTAGTTTTAATTCTAACAGTTATTCACATATTCCTTGCGTTAGCATAATCAAAGCAAAACGCTGCAGAAAACAAGCACAACCACTGTGGCCGTGAACTCACAAATTTTAACTTACTGTGGAAGTTTTGGTGAAACCAAAGTTTTAGATAACACAGTTTTCCAAATGAAAACATCTAATGACAACAAAATAAAACAAGTCTGATAACGCAGGCTCAGAGATTGACGCTCTTAGACAAATATTCATCTGATTTTGCCCTCGATTTGACTTGGCTTCAGTTACTTAGTTACACTTAGTTTTGTACTACTAGTTCTATGGAGATTTTCAATAATCGATTGTATTGGTTGAACTTTGTTACGACTCGTGCTAATTGACACTTTTATGTAGTTTTCCTCTTATTGTGAAATACTGAGACTTCAAATTTTTAGGTCAATCAACAAGTACTTAGCCTCTTGCCCGATGCCGCTGCTATTACAAAAGAGTGTTACCATCGTGCAATACATTCTTCTAGTAGCCCACTGTCAATGTTTCAGTCAATTCCTTTCATTAGTTTTGTTTTGATAGCCTTTGGAACGAGGTTGTCGGTCAGTTTTACAAAAATGGAAAAAGAGCAATATAGTTCGGTGATTTTTCTCTTAGCTGAGCAGAGCCGTTTCTTCAGATTTGAAAACAGGAAATAGTTGCCGAGGGCTAAATTTGGAGAAATTGTTGCATGTGGCAGCAGTTCGAGACCCAATTTTTGGATTTTTTCTCATGGTGACTACACACGTGTATTGTCACGTCGTTTTGCTTCAAATTAATGTCGAATCTGTCCAATAGTTTGGAATTATATTCGTCGGTGATTGTTTTAACTTTTTTAAGGTATTCGTTATGAAGAACACCACGAGAATCCCAAATAACTGTCGCCATAGCCTTGTTGGCCGACAGACCCACCTTGATCTTAGAAGTATATTATTTTGACATTTCCTTGGTCTCTGGTATTTTGTGATGGCTCAAAGTCTCGTCTACGGCGCAAAAACTTATTCGATTTGTGGTTGACCATTGGCGAATACTCCTTTGAAGTGGTGACACAGTCGTGCTTATGGTTGAGTGTGAGCAATCATGGCAGCCATCTCGTGGAAAGCTTTTTCATGTCCAAATGTTCCTACAAAATGCAATGTATCCACTCAGTTGAGATGTCTACAGTCTTAGCTACCTCATGTACTTTCAATTCCCCATCGTTCAATATCATTCCATGCACTTAATCGACGATTTCTGGAGTGACCACCTCTTTTCGGTGAACTGACCGTTCGGTGTCACTTATGCTGGTTTGACCACAAATAAGTAGTTCGCTGATGGTTTTTTATACAATAAATAATACTTGATGAACTCACGAAATTTACCCTTTTCCATTGTTTTTTGTTGCTTAAATTGACAATAAAAATCAAACAATATCTTCAATTTAATTGAAATTTCAATGAAAATTAATGACGAACTAAACTTTAAAAAAAATTTATCGATGCTACGAGCGCCTTATTTTAGATTTTCTAAAGACGTATTGATTAGCCCTCGGAATAAAAACGCCAAGTGCGAATATTATTTATTTTTTTTTTTCTTTTTTGAAGTTGCTTGAAACCTAAGAACGTCAGCCCCTTTTTTGTGCGGGCTTTTTATCTCACTCAGTAAGCTGTTTTTCAAGAACGTAACCCCCCTGTTAAACCAGATCCATGAGTAGTTTGTACGGTTAATCTGCTTTTATTTAGTTGAGTATATTGTAACTTTAAAATAAATAGTATTGTATTAAATGGAAGTTTTCTAAAATCTTCAATTTCTCAAAATTGATATCTTATTTGATTTATCACTTCACTTCTATTGAGCATTGATATGGCAATTTATTCAGTTTAAGATATTCTTGCACTACTTATGAGTCATGAAGTACATAGTCTGAAAGCTAAACAAAATTAAGGGAATCATAAAAATTTCCGAAAAGGAATCACACCCTAAAAGAAAAATTCACTTGAAAATGATTACATTCTATTTTGCTTTCATTTTATTAAATTTATCGATAATCTGATGTGAAATATTTCAGACGACATTTCTAATCTATAATACAATATTACAACTTTAGCTAGCTAAAGGGGCTTGAATGGTGGCTGAGAGTCTTTGGGAAGGAATGAGGCGGAGCATTAACTGACGCCGATTGTTTGCTATGATGATGATGATGATGATGTTAATGATGATAATAACAATGATGATAATGATGATGACTATGATGAGGATGAGGATGGGCGGGCATTAATAGATTAGATAAGAAAACACTTAATATTACTATATACTTGTTCTAAGAACGGGGAAGATTATAAAATGCAAGGCGGCTGCTTATCAATGGTATGTTTTTGTTGTTTCATTTTTTCATTTAATATTTTCTTTTATAGTTTTATTATTATAATTCTTTTACATTCAATTGAATCTGAATAACATATTGATTTACTTTTTTTTTTTGTAAAGACCTCAATAATTACAATTTATTTGTTTGGAAATTTTTAAGAAATTATTAATATTCAATTTGTTTTCTTTGATGATTTATTGAAAAGTTGTGATATTTTGTCGTGCAGGCGGCAGTAGTCGTGTTCAACGATCGGTCTGTAATGGTTTTTTATTTAGAAATACACGCAAAGAACTTGTAGATACAAAGTGTTATGGTATATAGGTAGTTTTAAAAATAAAAACTACTACCAATTTCATACCATGTACATTTGTACATTTACCTTTAAGTATGTATAAAGTTTGTGTATAAAAGCACGACACAAGTTAAACTTCACATTATGAATATGTAGTATGATGATCAGACAGACTATCGCATGCTCTGTGCTCCCCGAATGATATCGAAACAAACGAAGACAGAAAATGATTTAGTCATATAAATATTGATAATATTTAGTGTAGAAATTATGATGTTGATGAGGAGTCTCTAGTAAAATGTGTAAATCATTTTTATCATATATCATTTTCTATTTGGAAAACAATAGATAGATGAAGTACAGAATTTCGAAAATATTGATAATATTTAATGGTTCGATTTGCAGAGATTTGGAAATGTAGAGTCTTTTAATTAGAACCACTTTGTGGAAGACACTAGTATGTATTATGGAAATTATTATTATTAAATGGATAACTTCAGCAAATTGGTTTGATAGATCCAAACAGTTGTTGGCTTAAAGGGCTATGATTTAAAATAAATGATTTCTTTGAAACTCAGATAAGAATTTATGTCCATAAACCTAGGGAAATTGAAATTTGTGTAGAGAATATGGAAAAATGGGCCAAGTGCGAGTCAGACTTATACACGGAGGTTCCGTACCAGATTGGGGTTTGTATGGGAGCTACTCCCCCTAGTGGTGCACTTTGACTGATTCCAACAAATGTACCGCGCCTATATCAGAAACTTATAGTGTCTACAATAAGTTTCAGTTCGAATTTTTTTTCAGACTCGAAAAACAAAAAAGTTTTTCTAATAAGAACCAGAATTTTAATGGTTGGTTTGTATGGGAGGTACCCCTCCTAGTTGGCCGATTCGGTTGATTCCAACAGATGTAGTGTAGAGCCTATATCAAAAACCTATAGTATCTATATTTCAGTTCGATAGAATAAAAAACACAAAAATTTTTATAATAAAAACCTGAATTGTAATGGGGGTTTGTATTGGAGGTACCCTCCCTAGTGGTCGGATCAAACCAAAATTTTGACAACGTTTTCTTAAGTCTTTACGTTTTACTTTGCAAAAACATCAGCACTGACTGATCAATGATCTTGATACTTTTTTGTTGACACATCACCTCAGTGACTAACTGACAGTAAAGTACGTACAAGAACAATAAATGATATGTACATTGATCTCTTGATATGATTGATACTCGTGTATCAAGTTTAAATAAAATGACAAATAAAAATAAACAAAATAAAATAAAAACCTTGCAATATGATTTTCTTTTTCTTTCTTACACTTAATTATGATGATAATATAAATAATGATTGTATGGACTCATTGCATTTCTTGATGATGACAAAAGATATCTGATCATTAAATACAAATATACCTATGTATGTATATAAATACATTTACCCGTATCTGACACCCTTTCTTCACTGATCGTTCATTGATCGTTCTCAGTTTCAGTTTCTTCTGTTTTTCCCTCCTCTTTATTTCTTAGCACAATTTTCTTCATTTCTTTTGGCCTGAATTTTATCTTGCAAGCGCGGAGTTTTCTTAACTTTTGTATTCGTCTCACAGTCTCTACCCCTAAATTACTCCTTACTACAAAAAAAAAAAAAAACAAAAAGAAAAGAAATAAGAAACAATACCATATAATTTTTGTAAAATTGGATTCTAGTAATATCGAATCAATGTTGTATAATGCCATCAACAAACCAAATTTCAAAGTTCGTGGAATTACTGGATCGTATAGCTGCCACACAAACCAAAATGTTACTTGTATGGGGACCCTTTTAAGTTTTTGAAAATATTTTAGTATTAGTACTTGTTGCCCGAATAGAACTACACATTCTGTGAAAATTTCAACTCTCTAGCTATTGCGGTTTATGAGATATGACCCGAGGACGGACTGACGAACGGACAACGAAGTCTTTGCAATAGGGTTCCTTTTTTCCCTAAAAAAAAAACCTTACATTGATAGATTAGGTAGAGGGCGGAATGTATTCACCAAATCACTGTAGCCTCGCATGGGACTGTGACAAACCCCATAATTACAGTTCATCGAAGATTCTGGTGTTCTTCAAGAACGAATCTGCAATTACCGTGAAATCGGGACCAAACAGTTTTTCTCTCTGTTTTCTTCTCTTTTTCATTACATAATCGGGCGCTTTAACTTAACTTAGAAATGTTTCATAAATTTACAATGTACAAGTTACTTTGTATGAAGAGTTGAGTGATATCTTGATTTCTTGGGAACAGTTTGAAGTTAGGACTGCGCAACAAAACTAAATTTCAATGTTAACAATCGAAATTGTCACAGACTAATAGAAACAAATCCACCAATCCAAGAGAGATTATCCTATGGAACTATTGTATGTTATATTGAGTGTTAAAATTTGAGTTATTCCATGCAATCTTTTATTTATTATTGATAACCATTTTTTATTTCATCTAAGATTTTTGGGCCAATACTATGGAAAGAGAGGAGAGAATAATAAAAGAAAAGCAAAATATTTTTGATGCTGAGAGAAATTGAGAATTTCAATTATACTAAATTGAAAATAAAATATAAAATGAAACATCAAAGATGAAAAATTGACATTATACAATAAACACAACAAGAACAACAACAGATACTCAGGTGAAAAAGTATCTGCTGCAGCAGCAATAGTTAAAGTAGTGGTTGTAGTAGCTTTTGTTTTTATGAGCAAAGCTAAGTCGAAGCAAACCAAGAGAATGATACTTATTGAGGGAGAGAAACCAATAAAGGGAGCAAAAGTAGAGCGTAAAAGATGTCACTCACATACACACACACACACACACACACACAATCTCTCTCTCTCTCTCCCCATTCGGATATAAACGCACACAGAAAATAGTATAATAAAATAAAATGAACACACATGGTTACATTGCATAAAGACACAAATGCTCGCTCTTGAAGCGCATTGCTCTCGCAGGCATCTTTAGCTGATAAATTGCTGCTCGGCAATTGGTGAAAAGCGAACCACAGACACCGATACAGATACAGATTCAGACGCAGACGCAGACATCGACGCCGAAGTCAACGTCTACGCCGACGGCGATGCCATCGTTAACGTTAGCGTCTTTCAGTGACAGCGACGCAACAATGTTTGAGTATTTTTCACATAGATTTCGTTTTGTGTTGAACAACAAGTTTTCCAAGTATGCGTTTGTGAGTGTGTGTCGTGGTGACTTATGCGTTGCGCAGCCGAAGATGTCTGCGCAGCGATTATTTCAGATTTCCTCTCGTTCAAGAAGGAAGAATACATGTACATAATATGTATTTAAGTATCTGAGAGTAAGGTTCAGAAGAAAATATGACAATAGCACCAGCACCAGCAGCACTGAGCTAAGCCGATGACCAACCACAATCGATAGCAGCAGCCGCAGCCACAGCCGCAGAAGCCTATAGACCAAACCAGAACAGAACAGTACAGAACAGAACAGAACAAAACAGACCAAGAGTAAAACCAGACCAAGACCACCACATCCATTGCATCCTGTGTCGCGTTCTAACATTGATTTAGATGTATCTTTTTGTCTCGCTTTTCTTAGTTTTGGTGCGCAGGATTCATTGTTAATACAATACAGTCTACATACACACACATATAATATACTTACATATGTACACACATATGCATAGATACACAAAATACTCGAATAGTTGTTGTGGATGATACTTTGCTCCAATTGCTGCTGCTGTTGTTGTTGTTGTTGTTGTTATTATTATTTTTATGCTACTGGTATAGTATTTTCTTATTGTATCTTGTGTAGTTCAGTGGGCGTTTCAGAATTGTACAGTACCAAAAGTATCTACAACAACATAATGTATGTATCTCTAGCATTGATTTTTCCATGCATCCAACCATTCATCCATCTACTTAGATGCAAGCAGCACAATCTTTGAACGAATGAACGCATTGCTAGGTAAATAAATAATATATGTATGTATGAGCTATATACCCACAATAATATGGTTGTCTCATCTGCTGCAGCCCTTGACTATGCACAATGTATACAGAAACGATTTTAAGATGTTTATAACAGCATAGCAGTATCTACATATAAGTAAGTAAGTAGCATGTATCTAAATGCTTGCGTATGATAAGTGAGACGCACACGCCCGCATTTTACAAGTGAACTGAACTGAACTTAACTAAGCAGATACATTTACAGATACATTTTATTGATTTGGTAGAAAAACAAAAACAAATACCTGGAAATTAACAGAACTACATTAAAAACAAATAGAACATTCTTTGCATCCACAATTCATTGCTATTGCTTTTGCTTTTGTACGTCGGTCGCATGATTTCATCCAGCTTAGAACTATGTACATACTATATATACTACCTGCTACCTCTTGGCCCTCGCTTTGCTCCACCATTCTGTTCTCTCACTTCATTTAACCATGGCCATTAGGTTGGTTGTGCGGGTGCCAACTTGCCACATCGCATGACCTCGTGCAGCCAGCAGTTTTCATTTTTTTTTTTTACCTGTCATGATTCTCAACTAAAGCCATCGCCATTGCCAACATCATTATCATCATCATAGTCATCATTATTGCTATCTTCATTATCATTATACTAGTCATCGTTAACAGCAGCAGCAGCAACATCATTTCATTCACCAACCCCAAAAACACCCCCATCCATCCATCCATCCATCTATCCATCTATTCATGTAGATAAATAATATGTATCTAAAACCACCCACCCATATCCATCCACATCCTTTGCAAGCTTATCACAAAGTGCCCTTTGTACTACTTTAGTGGCAAATAGTAAGTAGTATATTCTTCTCTTATACAACTCAGCGTTTGTTATGTACAATTTTGTATAGTTTGGTATCTTGGCAACTGAGTTTTATTATTGTTGTTGCTGTTAATGGTGGTATTGTTGTTGTTGTTGTCAGTTAGTATGTATACAGTACAGAAAAAAAAGGGGCTAAAAGTGCGACAGACCTAACAGACACATTGTGTGCGTCCTTCGTTAATCAAGTTCCCGCACCACATATCTGGAACATCAACCCAACCCAAGGACCATAATACAATACTCTACTCTACTCCACTGCCCCACCCTATTAATGTATCTGTACTAAGTATACCTATACTAGTCCTAGAACTTACAAACATTCTCCATTATTGAAAGATAGTATGTACTATTTTCTTTAGCCAAGTCGTGCGTATCTTTACCTATATCAGCTAAAAACTTTCTCACTCTCTCACCTTTCCATTATTTCCTTACTGAAACATTACAATAATATCCCCCTATCTAAGTATGTCTACATATTTGAGGTGAGTTAAGTTGTATCTATATCTATGGTAACAACATTGTATATACAAAGAAGATATTTTATTGAACTTTATTGATTGATAATTTGAAATGCGAACATCATCAATAGTTCAAATTGTCTTATAATAGGCGTTTAAAAGAAAACTAAGAAAATGGAATAAGAAAAATTTTTCACTTGTACACTTATACTAATTATTATATACTATATATATATATATATATATATACTTACATAACTAATAAGTAAGAAAAGGACCTTGAAAGGTTTATTTCATTTTAATTGATAGAAATATTATATTTCAAAATAAACTATTGTGATCAGAAATTGACAATAATAACATATGGTAGATCTAAATATTAGAGTAATGGTGCTCCAACATAAGAGATTTGGGAAAAAATGGCTAATATATATACAATATCCGAAATCATCTAACACATTGGAGACCCCATAAGAATATATACATGCATTCTTCATCAGCTCGACGAGTCGATTTGATTTAGCCATGTCCGGACGTCTGTCTATCCGTCCGTATATATACAAGCTAGTCGCCTAGTTATTAAGCTAGAGAGCTGTGTTTTATTTTCGTCAGGCGCTGTACATTGGTAGGAATCAGCCGATTTGGACCACGACGGCGGAATCCAGCCATACAAACACAAACTAAAATTTATGTTCTTATTAAAAAACTTTTTTTTTTTCGTTGTATTATCGAACTAAAATTTGGTTACTATAAATAACTCAGTCATATTTATGTACCATGTAAATTTCAAGACCCTGGGATTACTGAAATGAACAGCTTCCATACAAACTCCGATTTAAATTCATGTTCTTAAAGAAAAAGTTCTTTGTTTTTTGTATTATCGAAGTGAAATTGAGATACTATTAGTGCCTGACCTATATTCACCACCTCTATAAATTTCAAGGCCATACAATGGATCGTATAGCTCGCATACAAACCCCGATTTAAATTCATGTTCTTATTAAATAAAATTCTGTGTTGTTTGTATTAATTGAACTGAAATTTGGATACTTCCAGCCACGCCACAGAATAAGGTGACGATTTATATGGCGGTTGTTTTCCAATTCGCACAAAAAGTCCGTCTGTGGCACACAGAACAACAGGAGATTTCATTTTTCGAACATTGATGTTCAAATGAAAAGCTGTTGGTGTATCGACCATTTTACACTTATCGATTCTATTGCGACACTTATCTTTGATTCTTCTTTGATTTACACTCGCGAAACACCTATTTTCACATTTCTCAACCCCCCTCACATCCCTCACACAATAAAAGCAATAATACGCGACAGAAGACAAACAAAAATCACAAAACAGATTATTACCCCAGAATCACTACATGCAAAAACCCTACTTCACCAGCAAATATGCCAACTTCCATCAACAAAATAATTAAAACTTTTGATTAAAATAATCACTTTCTACGCATTTTGGAAACAAATTTAAAGCATCACAGTTTAATTATCACCAATTAAAATTTTTTTTTTAATATATCAACTAATTGCATTAAAGGCAAATTTAAATTTTAAAACTTAAATGCGACCAGGTTGGCATTCCCAATATGGAGTGTTTTTGCTAGTTTCGTTCGTTTTACTTTGAAGAATAAGAGATTTATGTAAAATGCATATTTATACTTAAAAACAACTGAAATGTTTAAATGCATGTTACCGTGGAAAACAATATTTAACAATTGTTGGCATTTTGTTTTCTTTATTAACTTCAGATAAGGGAGAATTTAACCAAATCATCATACTAAATACGGAAGATATCAAATAAACTAAATGCGAAATCAATGCAAATTGGTTGGAATGGAGGTTAAAGAAAAATCCATGGCACGGCTGTATAAGTCCATATTCACTAAGCCTGCAAATTTCAAGACCCAAGGATTACTGGATCGCATAGATTCCACATAAATATTTCGGCAAAACATAAGTCAAATCAATAATATTGTATAATATATTTGTATGCTCAATCACAGTGAGTACTACAATATCAGCATAGCCGATCCCTGGGATCCCTGGCATTTGGCCAATTTCACTTAGAATAATATATTGTATATACACATAGATTACTGTGGGTGCTGCTAGTAGCCTGTAAACAGCTTATAATTAAGGAAGCCTAAACTTGACTTAACTGCAGAATAAGCATTTACTCTAAAGCCACAAATATACTGACTTACCTTCTCTGTCCACGTCTAGTGGTATTAAAAAGTATGTTCCGAATATTTAATTTATACTTATTCAATGAACTTGTTCTTTTGAAAGGCATGAAAAAGAGTCAGATGTTGTTTGTGGTTTCTTAATTCTGCACATTGGATTCCCAGGGAATATATAGAAACACTGTGTCTATATCATCACAACATCACAATAGTCTATTTGGGCTTTTATGTCCTTACCCTACCCTATGTGTATAATAATAATAATAATATATTCTGAGAATATGATGGGTTAATGATATGCTTATAAGCTTAGATTAGGGGAAGGGCGAAGCTAGTCACCTCGTCTCTGTGGCCTCGATTAGGTCTATTTTATATGTTGTATAGAAATAATACTATAATATGTCAAAATAGATATGAATATTTCAATTACTAAAAGAATCTTTATGTCGTATGATTTTTGTAATGATGAAAAGATGCAAAAAATCAATTCGTTAAATTTCTTAACTTTCTCTTTATACCAAATATATTTACAAGTAGATTTGATATTTTTAATTATTGATGTTGATTATTGATATTTTTATAGATTTTTCTTTTATTTTTATACTTTTTACTGATAATCATCATTACGAATAATAACAATAACAATAATAGACCCGTGATAAAAATATTTGTATTATAAAATGCATGTCATATAAAAATTGGTTGGTTGGTTGGTTTTATACTTTTCAAATGTGGGCAGTCGAAGTGATTTTGTGCCACGACAACTAAAGACGACGAAGACGTCAACCGACAGCGACTATAGCGGTGATGATGATGATGATGATGATGATGACAAAAACAACAACTAGTATGCTTAACAATTTTGTGCTAGAAAATCTATGGCATTTGGGCGCCCAATAACGTTGAACGTCATGACCGAGGCCGATGCCGATAGCGGCGTTAGTGATATCGATGCCAGTACCTGGGGCCGGGCGCAAAGTAACAGATGTAAGTACAAATACTATGAGTATTAAGTAAGTACACGTGATATGTTTTTGGAATTGCGCATTGCGGTGATAGATATACTGATGTATGAATGTGTGTATATCTATACTATGTCCGTTTGTACTCGTATTTCTTTAAATACTCATGTATGTATCTGCAGATATTTGTGTCTCATAGATACGTAAATATAAGATTTGTATATCGTACGAATTTATTATAATTATTTCTATCTACAATATTTATGCATGTGATGGAAAATGATATCTATAAAAATAAAATAAAATAAAATAAAAAAGAAATCGAAGCTAAAGATAAGAAAACCAAAAAAAAAAAAAACAAAAACAAATTATGAAATTGTGTTAGACAAGCTAATAAACAGACCGAAAGACATTCATAAATAGACAGTTATTTGGTTAGTAAATTTATTTTGATTAAATTGTATGGATTAAAAACAGATTTGTTATGTCTGGATCATTGGATCTTCAAAACAACGAAATAATTTACTTAGAAATCTAAAATACAAAGCCATATGAATACTATAAAAATATGAATGAAACTTTAAATGAAGCTTTTAGATCTGATAGATATCCAAGTATCAAGTACCAAATTGTGCTAATATAAACTTCATAATGTTCTTCCCTTTAACTCAAAATGAGATGAAAAATGACATCATAAGTATATACAGTTTTTACAACTCTAGACTATAAGATTCTACTCAGACCCACTTGATTCGTATACTGTTCATTCGATGATAAAATTTTCCAAGTTCAAATACCATGCTAATATAAACTTCAAAGCATCTTCCCTTCTCAAAATGAAATTAAATCAATGATAAAATTCTTCATAAATAGATAATTTTTCGGTAAAAAATTTATATTTCATCACGGGGATCCCGACTTTTTGATTAATTCTCTCATGCTGACAATTTCCATCAGATATCCGTATACCAGAATAATGTAAATTTCATAGTCATCTTTCCTGAAAACAAAATTTTTCTCATTGGTCCAATCTAGAAATTAGAATTTTTACTGCACTGGCATACTTAAGGCGAAGTCGGTTCGAAGGTCTCCCAAAACTCGAAAAGTCCATTAAATCAATGTTAACAAATCATACGGAGCTATGATCCAAAGGGCCTCCATATCTTGAGAAAATAGTGTTTTTAGGGTACCAAAAGGAACCCTCTTGGAGACTTCATTGTCCTCGTCCGTCCGTCCTCGGATCATATCTAGTACCATAGTTATAGAGTTGAAATTTTCACAGATGTAGTTCTATCCAGGCATCAGCAATAAATACTAAAACTACAATTTTTCAAAAACTTAAAGGAGTCCAATATATTAGTTTGTATGGCTTTTTGTTTATTTTTGACTGTTGAACTGAAATTTAGGCACTATAAGTTTCTGATAGGGCGGTACATTTGTTGGAATCAGTCAAATCGACTAGGGGGTGTACTCCTCCCCCATATAAACCCCAACGGTACGGAATCTTCCGTGTGCGAGTCTGACTCGCACTTGACTTTTTTTATTAATGTCAATGTTAAAAGATCTATCCAAACTGCAAAAAAAGTGTTGATTGTATTTCTTATTATGATTAATATTTCAAATTTCAGTTCAATTTGTGTAATTCTGTTTTATTTATTTTTTTTTTATTATCGCGCATTCTAGAGCAAATTCCATAGTAATGATGATGGATCATAATTCGTTAGAATTGGGATGATAATGATGGATGATTTGCCATAGGCACTGATAAGAAATATTGTACAAACGATACACACAAAAATTTAGAACGCAACACCAAACACCAAAAAAGTACCTACAATAATAAAGTATACTTCATATCTGCAATGGGCGATGGCGATGGCGATGGCGATGGCGATATCATCATCGTCATCATCAGCAACATCATGATTTTTGTTTTAGTACATACGGTTTTTTGTTGTTATGATCGGCATAAATAGCAAAAAGAAACAAAGACAAATACGTACTCATTTCTAGTTGTACCGACTTACATACATACTCATATGTATATGTATGTATATGGGTATATGTGATTCTGTTCTGTTCTGTTCTGTTCTGTTCTGTGCTCTTGAGATTTATTCAACGCAATTTGAAAATATTTTATAGCTAAACATCGATTGTATTGTATATATTGAGTACTCGTATGTATTTCCCCCTCATCGCATTGTAGATTGGGTTAAGTTAATGTAGTACTAAGTTGGTGAGTTGATTTGATTCTGTTGTTCTTATGCCTTCTTACGTTATCTATTTACTCGTATTGATAAGTTTTAAACTTTGGCTATGGGTAGAAGTGTATAACGATGTACGTATATAAAAACTAAAAGTATAGAATAGAATGTCTGCATTGGAAATCATTTCAGAATGAGTTAGTTAGTTAGTTAATTGGTTGGTTGGTTTGGTTTTATCAGCAAGGTGCGCTCTTATTTTTGATCCCATTGCAAAGCACGAATACCATACTCGAACAAAACAACAAAGAACAAAGAACAAAGTAATGAACAAACGAAGATTCTTATTTAGATTTCTTCTACTTAAGTACATAAGCTTAGAGATACAGATATGCCTATATATATATTATATATACCTACACATCCATATATGATCCATGTATATAGTATAGAATTGTAACTACGCAGTCATTCCTATTTTTCACTTGCTAAAAAACATTTGTTTGCTTAAGAATTATTGATTATTATTGGAAACAGAAAGAGATCATTTATTGATACTTAGAATTATTGTAGGAAGTTCTCTTTAGTTAACATTAAAACAAACGATTTCATTCATGAACCTTATACAACTTAGGTACTTACAAATATCTTTCTATAGCACAAAATTGGTCACTCACTTTCTATTGTATTTTAACAATTGTATAGAACAAGTGAGTTAAACTGAACCCTTCGATTGGCGCCATGATTGAATTTGACAAAACTTTATACATATGTAAGTGCAAAAATATTGTATATGAAATTCATGACTCATACAATGAATAGGACAAAATATCGATTTATTAGTCATATTTTGTGACAATAATTGACTGATGACTGACGAAGGCTTTATCACTCAGTCAGTTAGTCTTAAGAAAAACAAAAAAAAAAAACGAAAAAGAAAAAGAAAAACCCATACAAAAATTGGGTTTATTTTGTCGAATATTTCTTTGCTTGTTTTGTATTGAATTCAGTTGATCTTATCTTTACAGTTGTTCTTGCTGTCCGATAAGTTATTTAGTTAGATTCATCACACATCTACTTTACTATTCATATGGACATATGTTGCGTCTCATAATCATAAGACGCTTGAAAAATCCAACTTTAAACTTTAACTTAAACTTTGTTGTTTTTTTTTTTTTTTTTGTTAATAAGAATTATAACACTTTTGTGTAGAGGAGAAACAGGTATTAGTGACAGGATTCAATTAATACCTTAGTCCCGTCACCTTTTGCTTGCTGAGTGCTTGATTTGATGCTCTTTTTGTTGTTTCAGAATGATAAGATAATCAGTCGGAAATTTGGATTTATAATGCAGTGTCGATTGCAATTACATTTGTTTTTAATTTGAAACACATTGTCAGGTGAAGAACTTTCAAACAATATTTATTAGGAATTAAAACCATTTGGCAGAAAATTCGCACTATGTGAATAAATAAAAAATATAAAAACAACACATTTTTTTGTCTCAATTTGCAGAAAAGCATCTAATCACTAATTGGAAAAAATATGCTACCAATATTGATCTCAAAATACATCTTTTTGAAATGCATTTGTTGGAAAGTTAAGTTTTTTTGGTTTTTGGGACGATGGTTTACAATTCTATAGGAGTGATTTTTTAAAGTATCCTCTTTACTTTTCTAAACACAATTTCACTGGTACCTCTGTAGTAGTATGTGGTTGTTTTACATCGGAAGCCACGCTTGAATTGTAGTTCACAACACCGCAAATGAAGCAAGGAGTACAACGATGTATTGGACCTTTGCATATTGCCTTTGATGAGTGATTTATGTAAGCAATGGCGCAAAACCCAATTTGGCAGATGTTATTATTCATACTATGTCTTGTAATCTGGACTTAAAACTCTTAGAAATGCGTGAGTCATATTAGTAAAATGGGAAATTATAAATTTATCTTAACCTAGGAAAAAAAATATTGCCTTGCATTATAAAAATAAAAAATTTAAGTAGTCTGCCTCACCCTCATAAGCACCATTTGGAAGTGAAACATCTTTAGCGACAGGAGGTAAAATCAAAAATTAGAAAATGAAATGTAACGAAAATCAAAATACGATGATTTTTCAGAGACGTAGCGGGAAGATAAGACATTGCGCATTATTTTGTGCGGGCTCGTCTGCAGGGTAGAGAATGAAAGCTTATTCATGATTAAAAGAGAGATAAAAAATGCTTTACTGATTGTGTTTACTTTACGAAAGAACGTACGAACAAGTGACCGAATGGGTGGGTGGGACGGGAAGGGAATTATCTCTCATAAGCTGTTATCATATGGTCAGACACTGAAGTCGGACCTCTGTTGTCAACAAATTGACCGTTTGAAGTTAGTGATTGCCTAAAACGACCAGAATTGTCCTTTAGGAAAAGTTTTCTGTTTCACCAGGACAACACCAGGTCACACATATGACTCGCGGGAAAGACAGAGATTATCATCTCATTTTACCATTGTAAAATTTACTTAAAGCCAAAAAAAAAAAGGTTTTGTGCGAGTTTTCCAGTAGCTACGATCAGAGCTAGCCTCAAAATGGCAACAAATCATTGAACAAAATGAAATATATTTCACACAAATAAGACATTCCAAACCTTAATAAATAATCTTTCAAATTAGGGCACAAACATTGGATTTTTTTTATCCCCAACCCAAACAATGGATGTTATATATCAGTCCTAAAGAAAAAGAAAACAATGATTTCATATTTCTTTACAAAAAACATTGTAAGGGACTTTGAGAGTTGCCCCCTAATCTAGAATCTATATGCTTAAGAAGGAATTCTATTTTTTGGGAGTGCAAATAAGTTTCCGCTGTTTGACAAAAGATGACCCCACCAATAAGTTTTGGTTGAATCTTTCAGATGTCCGACATCATAAAGTAAGGTTGAACATCTAGTAAACACTATAACCCTGAAGTTTTTACGATTTTGTGCCAGCATTACATAATTTTTTTCGTACGAAGATGTTGAGTTTTAGCCGAACAAGGGTCATTTGAGGAAACTTTTGATTTACTTTTCTAATGGGAAGAAAACTGCAGGTGATGGACATCAATTGCTGTGTGAAGAAGCATAAGAAGAACATGCTCCATCAATTAAAACTTATTCCGCTCAATGACTCATGGCCTAGCGAGCAGCACTTCACTTCTTACGAAGAGTTCAAAAATTGAGTTGATTTTTGGATCGCCTAAAAAGACGAGTAATTTTATCAACGCGGAATCTATCTGCTGCCTGAAAGATTGAAAAAAGTCGAAGCTAACGATGGACAATACCTTCAGAAAAAGAAATGGGTGATTCATTCAGAAGTTTTTTTTAATTGTATAATAAATAAAACACACAAAGAGAAATTGGATGGCCGAATCTTTATTAAGTCCTAAAAGAACTCTTTCCAGCATTGCAACTGGTATCTGCCCAATTACTCGAGGTATGTTGACTTCCAAGTCTTGGATCGTAACTGGCTTATCGGCGAAGACTTTTGGTTTCACATAACCCCAGAGTAAAAAGTCCAAAGGTGTAATAACACACGATTTAGGCGGCCAATTGAAAGGTCCGAAACGCGAAATTACCTGCTCGCCAAAATGATATCTCAATAAAGTCATGAGCTGTGTGTGTCCTGTTGGAACCAAATATTGCCGACACTTCGTGCTTCATAACAAAATGATCCGGTCTCATTTATGAAGAGAGTCCACCAGCATATAAACCGCACCAAACAATGCATTTCTGTGGATGAAACGGTAGTTCAAGAGTCTCTTCAGGTTGCTCCTCAGCCCAAACGCGGCAATTCTGCTTATTGACGTAAGCATTTAGCCAGAAATCTGCCTCATCACTGGACAAAATTCGTCGCGAAAACAGCGGTTCTTCGTTGAGCTGTTCAAGAGAGACATTGGAGACGTTGTTGCGGTGTGAATCTTTCCATGACCCAATTGACAAAAAAAAAACGTCTTAATGAATCACCCGCTATAATGTACCAATCTTTCACCAAAAAGCCCAATTTTTGAAAAGAAAGGAAAGAGATTTGCGCGGTATGCTGATGTTCAACTTAGACGCATCAAAGGCCTATTCACTACAATTATAAATCATTCGACAAGAAATTAGAATTATGTACATAAATTTCATTTTTCAGAAATACTACACAGGTTTTGTGGACGAGTCCAATTCATTTCACGATTTTTATGGATATCAAAAATGAAATTTAAATGAATCAAGTGAACGAACGAACGAGGCCAATCTTGATTGTTACTTTAAGCATATTTTGTACCTTGTAAAGCTTCCTTTTAGTGAGAACAGTGTAGTGTAATGAGGATAAAATGAAAACACCAATTGACTGACGAAGGAGGCGAACGAACATCCAAGAAGAGGGAAGCGTTTCGCTTGCAAGTATTGACATTGTTACTGTTGTCATCGGCGTCGTTTCCGACGTCCACTGAATCTACGCTTGAAATGTGAGGATGAAGAGTCTGACGTAACCAACCAACCAACCAACCAACCATACCATCCATCCTATCCTTGTAGTCAGTCAGGTTGACTATCTGACACAATGGAGGAATATGTTTATATACGCTTCTAACCGTTTCATACACTGTGTCAGTGAACACTAAACACTGCCTAACGTCCTGCTGCATATTGGAAAGTCAAGGCAGGGAAAGTTAAGGAAAGGTTTAAGGACCATGCTGATATTGTAGAATAGAGAGGGGGATGATGAATGTGGCCAGACAATGATCCGGCGTCGTTTGATCTGCTCAGACTCTTCTTGCAACATTGCGCAACTAGCAACATGCAGAATACTTTAGACCCCAGCAAACCAGACCCGAGACCAAGCCAAATTAACTAACAGTTCAAACCAAAAAACATAACCAGTTTTCTTTACTAGGCAGCATAGTTCGTTCGGTTTCGATGGTGATTGTACTAGCACCACCACCACTAATACTACTACTAAGTACTACCACCACAAGTTAGCACCAGCAACAGACAGGTGCGTCAAGCACATGCTCTAGCTCGTTGGCTCACTTGCTCAACTGCCTCAGTATCTAAAAAATGCTTTGTGAGTAGTTGGAGCAGTATGCATGAGTCAAGTGTAGTGTAGAGTTCAGCAGGTGCACGCCGAGGCACAAGCAGCAGTAGTAGTAGCGAGTTCAAAAAGGGAAATCGGAACTGTGAGTCAATGTAGGAGTCTTTGACAGTGAGAACACGAATATGGATATGCCTAGGACAGGTAAAGGGACCAACAACATAATAATCATCTGTATCATTGCTACATTTCAGTCTACTCTCATCATATGTAACTTTGTTGTTGTTATGCATTCCAGTACAATACAAAACAGAACGGCATCCAGTCCAAAGTCGTAGAAAGCAAGATCAATGATTGATACGTAACTCTACTATGTATTAATGAAAGTTGATCTTAATATATTTTTTTCTATATTGACATGAGATACTTTTGGAATATGGATTTTGAAAAAGTTTTGAAAGATTGGTGAGAATGGCACTATACCGATCACCTATGCAGATTCATAGTAGTGCACTGACATTACCGAAACATAGAAAAGTGTAGAACAAAATCAAATGTTAAAGAAATCCATGGCAACAATCCCCTATTATATTTTTAATGATTTAACGGTCGTTCAAAACACCCTCAATTTTTTACATTTTTTGTCCAAATTTTTATTCCCCAACTCAACAACTTACTTCTAATACTGGCATCATCACTCATCATCATCATCATCGTCGTCATGATACATTACAACTACTACTGGCACCTTTGCAGGTTTAACAGATTCAAATATTATCAAATTAAACTTGAATTGAAAAAAAAACAAACGAAACTGAAACTGAAACGAAAATACATAAAAAAAAACATTCAGAAAACATTGACTGATAGATAGACCATACACCAACCAGATAATACGAGGAAGTTATAGTAATAATAGAAAATGTGGCATCTGCACTCGCGCACTGTGTTTGATGTAATCAAAATATTTACTTAAGTTGATGTTGGTTTCTTTTTTTTTATGCCAGAAATATTAATAAAACTATAAAAACGAGATAACTAAATGCTCATTGATAGAAAGAGGGTGCGGTAAATTAGAGGGCTGCCAGAATTCACGCACGCATGCTCTCACTGATTATTGTTGGTGACATCAAGATAGAAAAGGTACGCGGATGTCACTCAGATCTTTTATATATTGGATAGAGATAAAGTATATGGTGAGCATAGTTCATGTCTTATATAGAGATGAGATAGAGGGAGTGTGTATCTATCTGAACGTGTATTTATACAAAGTTCTATTTGCCTTTCTCTATAGCATTGATGATGGGTTAACAAATCAATTAATATACTCCGATAAATGTATCGTTTCCTATATTTATGAATGAATCATATACTTTGTTTATTACAGACTTCGAGGAAGCTTTACGATGAAAATATCAAAGGTTGAAATATCGATGGACCTTTTTGCGGATTATATCGAGCGCTAGCAGGCACCCTAGCTATATTACGCAAATTGTTAAGTTGCTCTTGAAAACTTTATATAGCTGAAGATTAAATTAACAATTCACTTTAGAAAAGATGGGAAAGCCGTCTCAAAAAATTCTTTCTTAGAAATCAAACTAGAGATAAATAGTAAAAAACTACATCTATCTAGGAGTAATCTTTATAGTTTTTCACAATTGAGCCTTTTTAAAGTTGTCTTCACGATTTTTAAGTCTACCTGGAACTATATAACAAAAGTTGTTCAAATGCAGCATTGACGGTTGCCTAAAATTTCCGCCTTTAGGCTAATCCATCTCTATCGGCAAACGACAAAAATAATCGTTTATAATTGTGTAACCCAATTCGACTCTCTTCTAGCACGAATATATACGAATCATTTAATCCAGAAACCTAGCTTTATATGAAAGTAATAGCTATTAAACGCTTTAGTCGCTACCTAAAATTTAAAGACATTCTCAGTAGCAGAAATACGTTGTCGCTAAACTGTAGCGCTCGATGATATGGCAATCACCTACTTGTCTTATCATAATCAATGTTTTATCATATTATCATTAGTAATAATGACAGCTGTAGCATATACATTTCCATACTAAAAATTGTTATAAGATAAACTTAAAGGTCTAAATAAATATTGTATTAATGCACAATTTAGAATTAAAGAGGAAGCAGCAGATGATGGCTTAATTTAGATGAGACTGCGACGTCTAGGCGAGCACTATCTAGAAGAGAAAGAAATTGCAGAGTTGACTCCTTCTTTTTTTTACATCTTCTTTCAAACAACAATAATATTTTATAGAAAATTAAATATTATCGTTATTAGAACTATGAGCTTTATAATTAACATAAAATACCCACTTTGTCAGTCTGTTTCCATGCAGACTACGTACGCATAGAATTGAGGTATATTTGTCCATACCTAGATCATAAATCTCATGGCCTTTCAGCCAATGTTTTCGAATTAAATGAGGTTGAGGTTCACTAAACGGGGAGTTTAGGCTTCGGATCAACACTTCTTTATCTGCTGAAGGTAAAACAGACCAAGTTGGTACAATATGATGAATGATCTATAAACGAATGAAATTGAAAACTATAAGTAGGTAGAAGAATTGAAAACAGTTGAAGCTCAGTGTCTCAATGGATGTAGTAATCAAAAATGAACAACTGTTTATATACTCGTATTATATCAGGGGTTAAAAATAAAATTTTTTTCGTAAGGCTTTCCATAGATCATGAAAATTTCTGAGATTAGTTGAACTCTTGAAATACATTCTGTAAACGAAGTAATTCCTTGATTTGGGGAAAAAGAATGCAGAAGGAATAATAAAAGATTAAATTTTTGCCCACATTTTACTCCAAGCATACATCTTTTGATCCCCTTAAGATTCCAAGCTATAGCCATTCGAGTCTAGACCCTTTCCTCCATAATCCTTTGGGATTTGGCAAAACGAAATAAAACCCTCAATATGCTTAGAAACTTATAACTTTATTCTGAATTTGTATTTACTTTCTGGTCAAAAGGGGGCTCTTCTTAAGTTGATGAGCAGAAAGGTTTTTGATTTAGACTTTAAACCAACTATTTCAAAATTGAAGGCCACTCTTTGTTTCACCTTTAGGCCGAAACACTTTTTAAATAAACATCTTAGTGTTTTTGGATTTAGGGATTCCCTGTTCAAAATGACAAAAAAATATTTTTTTTTTTGATAATTAAATGAACCAAGATCCATTGAGAAGAGACTAAAAGTGTCCTCATTTTAATTTTATAATTTTTTCTTTGCTGTTGCATTTTTTTGTTGTTGTTGTAGTCTGTATATGATGATATGATTCTGGACCACCAACAAACAAAGCAAGCAAGGGTTCAAAGGTGTAATAAGAGCTGCTACTAAAATAAAAAAACTGTAATAAAAAAAAGGTTCCGTACCAAATGGGGGATTTGTATGGGAAGTACCACCCATTGTAGTAAGATTTAGCTGATTCCAATAAATGTACAGCGGCTATATCAGAAACTTATAGTGTCTAAATTTCAATTCATTAGAACAAAACACAAAAGTTTTTCTAATAACAACATGCATTTTAATGGGTGGGAGGTAATTCGATCTGAATGTAATTTCGACCCTATAAGTTTCTAATATTAATTTCAAGATCATATGGCTAGTTGATCGTATAGCTCCCATACAAACCAAAATGTTTTTTGTATTGGGACCCCTTTAAATTTTTGAATATATTTTAGTTTTAGTATTTGTTGCCCAGATAGAACTAAATATTCTGTGAAAATGTGATATGGTCCCAGGACGGAAGGACGGACCGTTTGGTACCCTTTTGGTACGGAACCCTGAAGACAAAGTTTCATTTTAAAGAGCAACAACATCGAGAAATCTCTGTAGCAAGTTTCAATTTAATCAAAAAACACAAAAAAAAAAATTAAAATTGTATGAATGAATGAACCTAAGAGGGACTTGTTTTCGTTTTGTGTTCTTATTAATGTTTGCGGCATAAGATCACAGACCATCACAAAATCATTGGAAACTCAGGATCAAAGATCTTTTACTCTTATTGTACTATATACTACAATGTATTCCCACTCTCATTTTATCTCTTTTTTTTTTATATCTCTCACTTGTAGTACCACTTACTTTAATAACTTTATATGTATTGTATGTTTGTCTATACATTTATGTGTATTTTCCCACCATGAAATAAGACCACCGGATTTGCGCCCATAACTAAACTAAAATCAACTCAACTGAACTAAACTAAACTAAACGCAAATGTTTCACCTTCAGTTGTTACATGTATGTGTTTTAGATTATATGTGTCACACTTAAACGTATAGTGTCGATGGTGCCCTTTACACATCGTCCGTCGGTCGATCCTACATATCTTTGTCGTCTCAACTTGTTGTGATCTTATGATGTTGTCATAATTTTTAATGATTCGCTCATGAAGATCACTAGGTTGAGTCGTCGGTCTCTTGATATGTGTGTGTTTTCTTCATTTGAGTTCTTTCATTCATTCAGTTGGTTTGCAGGTCTTGTTCGTCAGTCGGTTGGCACCAAAGTAAAGAAGGTCATAAAATATAAACATTTTAATGTGAAACTCGCTTAGACATGTTCAACTTGATTTTGGCCAAAGAATGAGATACAGATACACGTACTTCATACAACCAAAAGTATTTACAAGTAACAGTAGCCGTTTTAAGTACAATAATTTATGCCGCTCTGTGGTAATTTAAAGCCCAGAAAATGTGAGGCAAGTAAATGGTTGATTTGGTTGGGTTTTTTGCCAAACTTTAAATTCATCAACGCATCTCTCACCATGCTCTTCTCATCATATCATGACAACAACATTATCATCATTATTATCACACAACTTCATGATGAGCACCACTTTATCATCAGCTTCTCAAACAAACAATGTAGCAGTTAATTAACTTGACGCACTTCTTTGCCCTAAAGCGTCCCATAGATGTACAATACTTTTGGATATTGTAATATTTGGGTTTGTGTAATTGCGAGTTATTTGTTTATACATGAGAATCAAATGTATAGTTATATTAAATGACACCGAAATTTGTTGGTTTAATACAGGGCCTTCCAACCACGGTCCGCTGGCCTCAAGCATCTCAAAGTATAACCTTTTTTTGCTCGCCAATTTAGTTGCTGCCAAAATAACCACAACTTCTTCGAATGTGGCTCAAGATCGCGACGAAGTATTTAAAAGCAGTTCCGTGGGGACAATATTACATGGTGCGGTAGTTTTTAATGGGTTAAAGTCCCACACCCGGTTGTAGACCGGCTAGGTTTTCGATGCTTTTCTACCGATAGCAAAAAAAAAAAAAATATTACTTATAGTGAATCTTATAATTTGATGAATTAACTTTTTTCGACAGACTCAATTAATGGCTAATGTCTATGGACCGCTTTAAAACTCTTTCCTGACTCTTCTTGGTTAACATTGCTGTGCTTTTGTGTTTTATCGTCATTTGACATGGCGTGTGTCATCATGGGCATGAATAAATGGTGGAATGGCAAATGAATGGAAGAGAGAAGGAGTGGAGGAACATCATCATATGAAGATGTGAATCTTAGTTTATTGTTTAGTTGTTCCGCTCTTTCAACGTTTCTTGTTGTAAAAATTGCGCTTATTTGCACTTGGCGGCTTTTTGATCTTAACTCTGATGAGGCTTTTTTCATTTCATAATTTTACTCAATTCCAGCGGTTCTGAAACTCTGCCCCCGGCGTCCAGTGGTTTTGGCATTAATTTGATACTAAAGTACATAGTCAAAAGCTTAGAGCTTAATAAGTTTACGAACCGCTGCTCTATTCAAATCTACTCTACTTTACTTAACTTTGTTGCATTCACATTTTCGATGCTTTATGACGGCACCGCATAAAGCTTTATCTCATCCGTTTTATACCTTTTCCTATTCCATTCTCCCCTTTGACTCTCTCGTCTTGCAATCTCTTTGTGATTTCTTGTTTTTTCTTTTCAGTTTTTTCTTTTTTTTTTTTTTTGCTTAATGATTTATTTAAACAATAAGATGCTCTGCTCTTTGACGCGCGCCGATCTTGACGCATCACCGGAACTTGACACATTCCATATTTGTTAAATATTGTTTAAGATCATTTAACTGGGTTCTTTTTTTTTTTTTTGTAAATTTTATAGGTTGGTTCCTGTTTACCTCAAGCAAACACTAGAGATAGTGATATACATTTACTCATTTCATTACTCACATAAATGCTTTTCTATACAATAAAAACTTAGAGGCACGGCACTATAACTATGCATCTGCATAGATTAATAATCTAGTTTTATTCAATTTTAACTACAATATCGATCAAAACAAGATTTGTTTGTTTCAAATAATAATTATTGATTTATGGAAAGATTGGAAAAGCCTTAGAAAATTTGGACAAACTATTAAAAGAATGTATTCCTCCGTCCACCGCGTAGTAAACAATTTCAAAGAAACCGGAATTTTAACGTCTAAGCCACGGTCAGGGCGTCCAAAAAAAAATATTAATCCGGGGAGAACGCACATAAATAAATTAAGCTACGAACTGCGACCCCATCCAGCAGATTCTCCAAATTTAGAGCACTGCAACTAATTTCTCTCTTCAAACATAAAGAAATGGTCCGGCGTTAAGAAATTTGGATCTAATGAAGAGGTCACCACTGAAACAATCGCGTATTTGGGGGACCTTGAGAAAACCTATTATTTGGAAGGGAAAAAAAAAAATGGAAAAATGCTGGACTAAATGTACCGAGCTTAAAGGAGACTAAATTGAAAAATATCCAGTAAGAACGTTATCTTCGAATATGCTAAAGATAAAATACTATTCGCGGGATTTGTATGGGAGGTACCCACTAGTGGTCCGATTCGGTTGGTTCCAACAAATCTATTGCACCTACCTTGGAAACTGATATTGTCCAAGTTTCAGTTCGATAAGACAATTAAGAATAAAGTTTTTCTAATAAAAACATGAATTTTAATGTGTGCTTGTATGGGAGGTACCACACTAGTAGTCCGATTCGGCTGGTTCCGACATATGTGCCGCGTGAAATAAAAAAAAATTGAATCTCTCTAGCTCAAAAACTGAGGGACTAGTTTGCATACTTACAGACAGACAGACGGACATGGCTTAATCAATTCGTCTAATCGAGCTGATCAACAATATATATATACTTTGTGTGGTCTCTGATGTCTCCTTCTGCCCATTACAAACTTCATGACAAACTTATAAAAGTATTCACTGCCTGAACAGTACATACCTATAATTACGAAAACAAAAAATTATTTTTCTTTCAATTTCTAAGGACTTCTTGAGCGCCCCTCGTATAAATTGTCTGAAGCCTCACTGAATGCATAAAAAGGGTCTTAACTACAATACATAGAATTAAGCCACGTGTATTATTAATGAATTGTTTTTCAAAATTCTGCAACTTCCAGCTCAAGTTAAAAAAACATAAAACTACATTAGACCCTAGTTTATGAAATTTTTTAAGTAATTTTTTTTTTTTTTTTTTTTTTTGTTTGAAATCACTTTGTATCTGTTGATGGATGCACAAAGTAGAATTGATTCGGTTTTCAAAAGACATCTTTCCAACGGTGTTTTTTTTTTTTTTTTCTCTATATAAAATTTAATTTTTCTATAAAATTTTTCGGTGCATAAAAATGTTTAAATGATGTGCTACCAAAAATAATTAAGCATTGCCAATATTATGAAATGCGAAACATGCGATCTTCGAACTACCCAATGAACAAAGGTAATGTTGTTGTTGTTGTTGTTGTTGTTGTTGTACTTTTCGTAGATCGTACATATGAATATATTTATTCTCTGTCTGTGTCTGAGTATCATTGAAGACCTGCCTGCTACTTACTTACTAAAAACTACCACTACTGCTAAGCTTGAACATTTGAACAGTAAACACGAGAAATGACCGTGCTAATAGCTTTCGACTTTTTTGTACACTTCATACAAATCTTAATGTAATATAATTTTGATATGATTTTTGTAACTTATTGAACTCTAAATAACATAGTGAAGGGTATTTAGGTGTATATAAAATAAGGCATCTAGTTTATCCATTTCCATGTGTGCTGATGCATATTTAGTTTATGAGTTTTTAATAAGAAATGTCTTCTTTTCTTTAATATACTCAGAACTCACTTAGAATATTAGTCATATTAACCTATTCTATCCTCCTTAATTTTTAATATAATAAGCTGACAACTCGATCAATGAAATCAAACTTCATTCACATTCCTAGAGTAAGAAACTTAAAGTTCCACCCGATTAGAATCGATGGAAAGAGTATAAGAATTCTCAATGTAAATTATATGTTAACCAATCTTATTTAAAGCATGGAGGCAAATTATCTGGTATATATGGATCTGGACCTTTAACATATGTATATCGAGACCAAAACTAAGAACCCAAATTGCTGAAATTTTGACAGTGTATTCCTTTTATTACATAAACAACTTGCTTATGTTTTTCTCAATAAATCATGTATCCTAAAGTGGTTTAAGGACAGTTCAAAATTTACAGACATATTAAGTATTCTGGATAAGCCAACTTTTGTTATTTCTTGCTAATATTATGCGTAAGCCTAGTAGATTTTTTTAAAAAAAAAAAAACTTGACTTGTGTGGACGAAGGTAATCATAAAAAATTAGTATTATACTTCTCTGACTTCATATCAGATGATACAGCTCTCATTTAGATCGAGAATTCGAACAGTTTCTTGTCTTGATTCCCATTGTTTCTGCTTTTCCAAAAAAAAAAAAAAAAAAAAAAAAGAAGCAGCTTAAGAAAACAAAAAAAAAAAAAAAAGTTATGTGAAGTGTATGTAAGTTTTGCTAAGACCAAAATTCAGCATTTTTTTCTTGTTTTTCTTTTTGAAAAATTTTAATTTTTCCAATTTAAGCAAAATTAACACAAAAACAGAAACAAAAAAAAGAAATAATTTCGAAATTAAGTTCAATAACTGATGAATCAAGTCTAGGCCTATAATGCAGATAGATGTGTTTGTGTTTGAGTTTATTGTTTTCTGCCTGTTATTTTCTGTTCTGTTCTGTTCTACGTGCTGATATATGCAAATCATAATAGGTATATTACTCCAAACGATCGATTGCTCGATCAACAATCGAGATACTTTGGCCTATGGAAGCGAGCGCAGCCAATCGATCGGTCGATCGTTCATTCGTTCGAGAGTCTTAAAATATGCAGACGCAGCTTAATTCGAAACGATTTCGCATCGCATTGAATCGAAAATGATTTTAAGCTATACAACAGCTAACTTACATGATTTCAAGGTGTTTATTTCAAAAGGTAGATACTATTTAATACAATGAATGAGAGACATTTTTCATATGCATAAAATCATCAAGTCAAAAGCCAATTGTCTATCCGTCTGTCTATCAGTCTATCTGACTTTACATTGATCCCAAGACGTCGTTATGAGTTCTCCGACTCTCAGGATCAACAAAATTCAATTTGATGCTAATGAGATGCAACTATAAGAAACATTAACATTGCGTAGAATGTAGAAATTGTATCTGAACAGTGGAAGAAAGCATGCACATAGCGGATATCCGCTATGATACGATAAATTGAATCCTCTTGGACTCATGCCGATGATGATGGTGATGAGTAAACCTTATAGCATGTGCCACTTGACCTTGGTTCTCGTATATTGTATTTGTATTTCATTAGACACAATCTGCACAGATACATACCTACCTACCTACCTACTCGCACCTACATACCTAACATAAAAAAAAATATAAACCCTAGTAATGTGATGTCATCAATTGCAACTTCCGTTTCTATGGTTAATTATCTTTTAACTCTGATTTCATTCATTGTATAAATTAATTTATGTTTAATGCATTTAGATAGTTTTGTATCCTTATTTTAATGTTTTTTTTTTTTTTTTTTTTTTGTTAAAAACTAAAAACAGAACCCAAAAAATTGAACCCAAACAAAAATGGAAATTACAATAGTTTATGACCCATGCAAACAACACAGCAGTCAACCACAAAAACAATATTTACTTACTTTAGTCGATGTCTTGTGTCTCGAGTTTCGAGTCTTGTGTATCTTAATGTACAACAATACTTACGAGTATATTTTGTAGCCTATTGGAATAAGTATGTACGTATTTGCAAGTGTTGGAGTATCTTTTTTACGTATTTTCTTTCAATTAACTTGTTTAACATGATAAGAGTGAAAATGTTACTGTTGTTCTTCTCAAGAATCGATAAAGAAAAAGAAAATGTCAATACGAGTATATGCGGATCTGAATATGTTGAAAGGATTGATAAGGATTTAGAAAATCCTTGTTTATCTTACAAACTATGCATCCAAGTGTGTCTCAGCTAGTTTGTAAAATTTAAATTTAATATCAATATATTTGGATATTTAGAATGAAGAATGTTTATGGAGATCAATCGTTTCTTTGTCTTTCAATTTTGTCTACTTGAAAAAGTTGTTCAAAAGAGATAAAATTCAGTAGTTCACCATCGCAAAAGCGATTCCTTCGAATGTTCTAATTACCCAGTCTTTGGCTATAGAATCAAGAACAATAAGCTTATGAAAAAGAAGAACATAATCTGGTAATTTTCAGATCAATGTTTAAAAATGGGCCAAGTGCGAGTCAGACTCGTACACGGAGGGTTCCGTACCAGATTGGGGCTTAATTTGACTGATTCCAAAAAACATACCGCACCTATATGAGAAACTTGTAGTGTCTAAATTTCAGTTCGATAGAACTAAAAACAAAAAAGTTTTTCTAATAAAAACCAGAATTTTAATGGGGGTTGTATGGGAGGTACCGGTACCCTCCCTAGCAATCCGATCAAACTGAAATTTCGACAATATAAGTTTCTGATATATAGCCACTAACCATCCAAATTTCAAGATCGTGAGATCGTGAGCTGCCATACAAACCAAAATTTTTCTTGTATGGGGACCCCTTTAATTTTTCGAAAATATTTTAGTATTATTATTTGTTGCTGATGCCCGTATAGAAGTACACCTTCTGTGAACTCTCTGGCTATTGAGGTTTATAAGATATGACCCGAGGACAGACGGACGGACGGACAACGAAATCACAATAGGGTTCCTTGTGGTACCCTTTGGGTCAGGAACCGTAAAAAAGTAAGCTACACGAGTTAATTGGTAGAAAGAGCAATATAATTTATTCTTTTTTGTATCATGCAATATGTATAAACTTTTTAGGAACTGTCTATTGAAACATTACAAACATCTAACTAAGGCGTTATTATTACTTACTTGTATTACCATCGAACTTCCATAGCCCGAATTACCATAATGCACAAACAAAGTTCGACTTGGAAACTTCGATTCATAGAATTATTAGAACTATAAAGTTTTTTACAATATTCAGTGATTTGTGCTTGTACAATTATTCTATACGATATATTATTTTTCTTAGTTCCATTCCCAGTTATGGAAGTTCGAAATATGGAATAAAAATTGTATGGAATTTTCGTTTTAAACGCTAGTTACATTTGGTAGCAATTAATTCAATTTCGATGTGTAAAAGTTTTCTTTGTATAAAGAGAGGTAGGTGATAATGTCCTATATAAGTAATAAACACTCATAATATACTTACTAATTAATACCTTATTAACCTCCTTTAATAATGGCTGTTTATCTGGCATTTCTAACTCCAGTTTTAAAATGTATTTGGTATAGTGTGAATAGTTGCCAGTTGCTTTGGCAGTCAAAATACTCCCATGATTCCCATGATTGGAAACTGTGGCTGGCAAACTGATTGCCACTGCAATGTGAACACCAATTTTCGCGCTTAAAAGCATGGCTGACTTAACTGGCAAAGAACTTGTCTGACAGCAGGTGTGGTCCTTTGCGTTTTTGTTGCTTTTTTCAGTGGTTATTTTCTGAATCAATTGGCGTTTGTTGAAACTATTAACTTCATCGGAGACTCCATAAAGTATATACATACATATGTTCTTGACCAGCCCAGCGAGACCAGGTGATTAAGCCATGTCCGTCTGTCTGTATGTATGCACAGACGCTGAACATATATCGGAATCAGCCGAATCAGAATCAGGAGGTTCGGGCTCTTATTAGCAAAACTTTTTTATCAATCGACCTAAAATTCGGACATTATAGGTTTCTAATCTGTCTCTACCAATATTGTAAATTTTAAGTTTAGATCGCAGAGCTTCCATACAAACCCTCAACCAAATTTATGTTCTTATTAGAAAAACGTTTATGCTTTTTGAAAAATCGAACTGAAATATGAATACTTTAAGTGCCTCACCCATATTCACCAACCAAGTAAATTGCAAAACCGTAGGATTATTGGATCGTATAGTTCCCATACAAATATTTCGGTCTCAGAGTTCAATAGCTACACTCCGCGCCAATTGAATAGAACACCTTGCAAATTGTCAGTTGGAATGCAAATTCCTCAAAAATTAACTTTAAAAGTAAATGTTTTTTCTTGAATGTTTGTTCAATGACAATTTAGCTGCCTACATAAAAAAAAAATTGATCGCTGGAAATATAATGATAACCATCTTCCTCTGTGATGCAGACAGGTGACTTATTTTCAGAAAAGCCTCAAACTCTCACGACTAAATATCCAAAACCAAGGCAAAATTTGGATTTAACGCAAGCCTTACCACTATTCGGTGTGTAATAGCTGCATATTTAAGCTGAACTATAGAGTGGCATCGCGTCATATTCTCAGATGAAAAAAAATTCAATTTGGATAGACTCGATGGCTACACCTATTATTATTTTCATAATCTACGAAAGCAAGTCCACTATTTGGATCGCTTACATAGCAAGGGTGGAGGTGTCATGTTATGGGGAGCGATCTCGTATTATGGCACCTGTGAGATACAATTTTTGTCAACAAAAGTGAATGCGATGGCATACAATGGCGTCTTAAAAAATACCTTTCCATTCTTCCACAACCTTTTTGGACCCTGCAATGGACATATCAACATGGCAATACGACAATCCTTACTGCCCGAACCGTCAAATGCTATATTGATTGCCAGGAAGTGGCTCTTTTCAGCCAGCCACCTAACTCACCGGATTTGGGGATAGTTAACACGGAAACTGTATGGAGCCGAACAGCAATATGGAAGCATACCTGAACTAATAGAAGCCACCAAACTAGCTTGGAGTTCAATGCCACTCAATTACTTAGCACAGTTGTACGAATGAATTCCAAGAAGCATCTGCGAAGTTTTGGAGCAAAAAGGGGCACTACCCACTACTAAAAAAATTTCAATTGCACTTGACAATACTTAAATGTACTCCAAAAGAAGAAATACACATGTTTGAAACATAAAAATTTTAATAAACGGCTTTTTTGAAGAGGTGTGTGTTTTTTTATAATGAATTTACCAAAAAAATGTGTAAAAAATAAAGTGTACAAAAAAATCCTTCTGTATTTGATTTGGAATTAATTATAGTTTCATTCAAAATTGAAGACAAGAAAGGTACAATATTTTTCCTGGATCTGCAAAATTAAGCTTCAAAAAAAGTTTGTTAGGTGTCCTATTCATAGTAGTTTTCTGGGGGTGTGTGTGAAAGGTGTGATAACTTCGGAATAGCAGAAATGAACCTACTTTTTTCTTGTCTTAAACTAATTTTTATATATCTATTTTCTTATTTTATATGGTTTTGAATTGATTTGAATTCATTATTTTTGATATTTTTTCTATATTTTCATATAATTTTTTTTGAGAAAAGATTATCTTTTAATTCTTGGTTTCCTTGGCTTCAGATGTCTCTCATTTCGTTGTGAAACTACTTCAAGATGTTTTTGACTGCCATTCTGCCAAGCTTGTCAGTACATTGGTGTACGCCATGACTGTTAAGTTGGCCATTGGCCATAAATGCAACTTAATAAAATAATCCAAGGCAAAGTTAATATACAAATATTATATGCATGTGTTTTATTATTCACTCATTACTGCTTTGATTTTTATAACATGAACTCCATATTTTTCTTCAAAATGTATATAAAAGTGATCAATGTATCGAGCCAAATCGAATGAGACCCTAACTCTCTGTTCAAATACATTTTAATGCATTGTTTACAACTCAAATGTTCAATCCAAAGTTCTCCGATTACTGGAATTCTTAGTCCCCATACCAAATTCCCCACAACACCATGATGACGATGATGATGATATAATTGAATTTTTTTGTTATCAAAACCTTATGTCTTATGTCAACTATGTTTAAGCTTTGTTAAGACGAACTTGGCCTAAAATCCAATATTTTTTATAAAAAAATTTTGGCATCGAAAAAATCTTTGCATATCTTAAAATATTATTAAACATTAAATCAAATAATATAAAAAAAGAAATCTTAAATATGCTGAATTTGTGAAAGTTTAAGCATGATGGAGGAAGAAAGGCTTCAGTAAACTAAATAGTAAAAATAATTTTCTGTCTTATTTTCTTTATCAGATATTTAGGAAATTTTCTAATTATTTCTGTCTATTAGATTAATGATCAGCACAGCATCAATTTAGTTGACTTTGAGCATTCTAAATACAATATCTTCTAAAACGCAATAGTAATCTATACATCAAAATATTGAGAGAATTCATAAGTATTTCCTGTGTTGTTTTGTATTGTGTATTATGGTAATAAGAAAACGAAACGAAATCCAAAGAAATTCAATTTAAAGAAAATCTTTTGGGCAAAGAAAAATCATTAAATATTCAATGGGTGATGAAGTAAATCTGAACATGGGTTTACCAAATCGGCGAAATCGATGAGATGCCAAAGAGACACCAATCAAAAAGATTGGGTTTGATGTTGATTTTGGTTTTGGTTAAAGCATGGCACAGCATTTTAATATTAAACTAAAGAAAAGACATGACAAGACGAGACAAGGAAGAGCGACAACAGATCGAGGCCCATAACAGAGGCCTAAATGTTTTAGGCCAACGGCCTACAATGAACGTAAACCAAAGAAACCAAAGACAAAGACAAAGAGGAAGAAAAAAATACAGACTGATGAAAGACAAACAAACAAAGGCACAGAGGCAAATGGTGCCGCAAACGATGGCGATGGCGATGTTGGTGATGTTTTCTTTAAAAGTCGTGCCAATAGTCACAAAAACAACAGCAAAGAAAACATCATCCATCTATCCAACGATTGATCCATCCATCTATCCAACCATCCACACTTATATACCCAATACATGAAGCGTCGAATGCCTTTTACAAAACTCGTAAAATCAAAAGATATCCAAACAAAACCAATCAGAGACAAGAAACGCACGCATCGCTTTTAAAGTGTGTGTGTGTGTGTGTGTGTGTGTGTGTTGGTCTGTGGAGCAACTCGGGGCAAATGGTAAATGAAGGCTTAAATACCTTGGCGACGGAAGAGCACCATAGAAGGGCTGCGTGGCTGTTGTCGCACAAAGAAACTAAACAAACAAGCAAGCAAACAATTCAACGAACAAACGTTCAATTAATGATTCCAATGGTTGATCGTCGGTCGGTCATATCATGATAATTGAGCAGAGCCCAAGAGATCCATATGAATATATATGCATATGTATGTAGATGCAGGAGATAGAGAAAGAGCAAGAGAGAAAGAGAAGAAAGAGGCCAAACTCTTTCGACACTGTCACACGTCTGTCTGTCAGCGTCTTAAGACCAAAGAGAAAAAAAGAAAGTCAGTCAGTCAGTCACAAGAAATGCCTACAAATTTATTGCAGAAGCAGCAGCAGCAGTAGCAGCAGCAACAGCAGAACCGAACCGAACCGAACCCAACCCAACATAAACCAAACCATCCCAATCCATGTCATATTATGCTATGCTAAGCCATGCTATCGCATCATTTACCAATGCCAATGACGAAAATCCACCATCATAATCATCATTGTCGCCATCAACACCATCGTCATCATCCCCATCACCACTATCACCATCATCGCCATTGTCATCCTCTTCATGCAACAACGTTCAACACTATAAGCGCGAGAAATACTTGCACAAGTACATAAAGATATTTTGTACTATAAACACATGAGACATATAAAATACTTAACGCTTGAATACTGGACAAGCAACCTTCCAACGAACGAACGAACGATCGATCCAACCATCATTACCACCATCACCATCTATCTAAGTATTGTAGTTACGAGTGAGTATCCAAACTATTCATTCAACGAACGAACTTTGCATCTTTAATGAAGTCTCGATCGATCGATTCGTGGTCGCACATTCATCTAAACTGCCTAAACCTCTCCTCCACCTCCACGTCCACCACCATCTACTGATCTACCAATCTGTCCATTTGGCTGTCTCTTCATATGTCTTTCCATCTGTCCATCTATCTGTCTGTTTATTTGTCTGTCATTCGGATTCGTTTTTTGGCGACATAAAAGATTTTGATGTGATTTCAATTCCGTAGTGATTTTTATTTGGATTTCATTTTTGGCTTAACTTCGAGGCTTTGAGACACTTGTGTACTTTGTATACTAAATATGCATGTAAATATTATTGAACTTATGCTGTGCTCTCTCTCTCTTTTTTCCATCCCAACTCCATCTTTGGCTTGGACTTGGTCCCAGTCTATAAAAGTATCTATGTACAATATTGTTGTTGTCTGTCGCTGGCATGTGAGACTCCACCCGTTTGGTTTTCTATTTTCTTTAAGCCATGTTTAGTAGTAAGTAACTAACAACCATCATCATCATCATCATCGAACGTCGAAAGTCTCGAAAAGCATGGCAGCAAGATGAAGGTGGGCATAGGCGTATAATGAGGGGGTTACTTGAATCACCCAAACATCAACTGAACTCGAAATCGTAAAAATAATCAATTATATTGATACATAAGTCCTAAATAAACTAATCAAGGATGATTTAATGCATTTGTAATGTGAAAATTGTTCAGTTGCGTTTGGGTACCATGAAATTTTCTTTTATCAATTGCCAGCGCCACTGTTGTAATAGGTGGGTAAGAATTTGTAAACCTTAAGCGAGAGCTTAACTTCATCCAATCGATACATCAAACCATCGATTGATCCAATGATGGCCCCCAACGTTTCTTGTGTGTTGAGTCTTCTCTCGCCTCTTGTCTTTTGGGACTTGCCTCTTTTTTCCATATTGTATTTGGTTTCTTTGTTTTGTACTCATCGCAATTTTTATGTATTTGGAAATCGTGTTCAAACTATTGAGGAAAGACAACAAAATTTAAAAAGAAAGAAAAGAAATTTATTGTCAAACTATGCATTATTAAAGAAATTATATGATATTTCTTTTGTCTTTAGCTATTTTTCTTTAAATTTTTTCTTTGTTACCTTCTTTCATACCTCCCGCTACATTTTGTCGGCAGATAGATTTAATGATTAGAGAAATTATATGTGCGTTTTGAATTTTTATTTTAGTATTAGTACAGTACTTATATATTTACCTATATTCTTAAAAGCGTAAAACCCAAAACAAAAGAGCGGATGAAAGTCTATAGTAATCAAAAAAAAAAAAAAAAAAGCTTAATGGTGTAAACAGATACTCGATATAAATGCTATCAAAGCCATTTCCCTAAGATAAACAAGAGTGACTGTTTATCATTTTTAATAACATAACTGTTCCACACTCAACAGAAGTCATCTGCCAATGAGTTCATTTGGACAGACGACTCACCTGACGCAAACACATAGCAGATAAAAACATTAGCATTAAATTAAAAATCAAGTATCTCCATTGGCTCCTAAACCCAAGAACTGGTCTAAGCCTTGATTTAAAAGTGCTACTACACAACAGCTTAATAAAGCCAATTTGGACATAACTATTATAATATATAATATATACGGTTCCCAGCTCTGGGGAACGCAAACCCATGTAACATTGATGCCATCCAAAGACCTCAATCGATAATACTTCGTTTTTTAACAGGTGCTCCTGACACGTGTAGAATGCGTACATCGATATAAATATAAACTTACCTGGTTCAACTGAAGCAGAAATATCACCTCAACCTCTTGCAATATCCTAACCCACTAGCTCGTTTACTCACATAGACGAGTAGCCCCACATGCCTTCTTCGGAATGACTTTCTAGCCCCATACACCTGGGGACCATGCATCAATGAAAAGTTTCTATAGCGCAGCATTAAAGGAACTTGTAAGTTAATCCATAGATACTTAAAGATTTCTAAAATTATTGTTAGGTTTTGTGTTGCAGACAAAATTAATCAATAAATGAAGAACACAAAAAAACCCCCTAAGTAAGATTAGTTTCAATCTACAACTACAAACGACAATTTCCAAAACATACTTTTAAGTTATTGTATTATTTACAATTGGATATTACAACTCAAAACTATTTCCTGCAGAAATCTGACTGAACTCGTGTATCATACCTATATCTCTCAATGCTTAAAACTGGGCTAAACATAAACTAAGGAACTTGCCTTCAATAGGAAAGCATCTCTCCTTCAACTGGTTAGTAACGTTTAAAATTCTTCTTCTATAAATTGTAGGATAATAAGGGAACTTGATGCCAAGATCAGTGAACTTAGGGCCTTATTTACTTTATAGTAGTTTTACTTATCAGTGACATCTAAGTGAACAGTGACAACTGAAATTGCAGATTTATGTCCTTTGAAAACCTTTAAATTCTTGATGAATTTCGGAAAAATATCCCACGAGATCAATAAATGTTTGCCTTGCCTAATCTATTCCAGTTCCATGTAAGGCAATAAGATAAGGAGTCACCCGCAATTAAAAATTATTTTGTTTGGATTAGTGTTTCCCGGTATTTAAATTTGGACCAAAGCCTCCTTCATTACTCAAAACTCACTAACAAAATCGAGGATCTAAATCCACCGGCATGATGATGATGATGAACTTTTTTAAGTTTGTCAATGGTGGATGCGATTTTAAGGGCAAATATTGCATCTATTTTGAATGTAGTCAACTTGCATCCTATAAAGGTTGTATAACCAATCCTCAATATCTCAAGTGCTTAGGACAAACTCTCGAAACTCTCGAATTATTTATCAGATCAATTTTCTTTCTTTCCAATTGGATTTCTTTTTTTTTTTCGAATTCTTTTTCTTTTCATTTTGGAATTTTTTTTTTTTTTCTTTCTTGGTTTTTTTTCTTTTTTTTTTGTTTTCTTTATTTTAATATAAATATTTTTACCTTAATTAATATTTTGGTCAACGAACTTTTCTAATTAAGTTTTTTATTTTTATTTTATAGTATATTGTCAATCGTGAAAGTTATTGAGTTGACTTAACCCAGAAAATAAAATATCGATGCTCATGATGATGATTTTATTAAGACTTTTTTTTGTCTTCAAACAAAAAGATTAATTCATAGTGAATATCTATCTATGGAATGACAGATCTGTGATTTTAAATATAAAAACCCAATCAATAGTTCAAAAAGTCTTGCTGAAATCCCCTCAATCCCCTTAGTTGACCAGCAACAGTCAGGTAAACCTCATATATGTTTTGACAACTATGATTCCCAGAAAGTGGTAGGGATATTTTCAAAATATCATTCATGTTTGATGTCTATACAAAAGCTTTGGTAATCTTTCATTGTAAACTAATCTAACTAATCTAAATACTTTGCTTTATTCGTTACTTTCTATGTAAATATTAAAATCACTTCTTGCAGAATTATAAAAATAAAAAATTAAATTTTTGAAATCAAATTGACAATTTGATTAAGATGTGTATAAAAAACAAAAAAACAAGCGGCAAACCAAGCCAACAATCAACACTACTACCGATCCTTCAGTCCAGTGCATTTTCGTATACTCGTACATACGTGATTATCTACTTGTCTGTACAAGTATTAATTCAAACTCTTAGATCACGAAGTGGTCTTAGTGTCTTTCTCCAGTTTGCATGTTTGGCATCAGATGGATGTATAGATGAGTGGTCCGGTCCGCAAGCGACAAATGTCATTTATCATTGCGTGGGTGTACTGCATAATTTGGATGCATGGATGGATGGATAAACAAATGTATAGATGGATGGAAGAATAGATGGATGGCTGAATAGATGGATCATTTTAAAACTGTGAACCTGAGCATAAGGAATAATTGTGATTGTGATTGTGCCTGTGACAAGTTTTTATTTGACTTGTAAGCGTATTCATCTCAAATATATTCTGTTCATTCCTTTCATTTAGTTTTCGGTTTTTTGAATTTGTGCGTTCTTGGGGTTTTTTTTTTTTTTATTAGTTGATGTTGATGTTATGTGCGCGCTGTGAACAAAAGACATGCGCAGCATATTAATTGCTTAAAATACAAGATTCTTTCAAATTATGAACAAAATAAACAAACTGCTTTCGAGAGTAAATTAATGATCATGATGATGATAATCATCATCATCTCTACATACATTATAATCGTTATGGTTGTCATTGCCAGTGTTGTTATCGTTATCATGATTATCAGTATGCCCAATTGTCTTCTGAAGTTAGCAGACACAAAACGATTCTTCTGCATCTTATTTTTATCTATGTAGTAAATACATGATATCATGAGTGCAATAGTATTAACACTTTGCTGATGATGTTTGCAATGTATATGTAAAACCATCGAATATCGTATTTCCCATATATTGTATAGACGTTAAAATTATTGAAATGAAGGTTTTGTTCAAGGAGTTTCTAAAATCCTCATTATTTTCATTTTAAAGATATAAAATGAGCAAATTAAGTTTTCTGTCCTCACTTTTAAAAACTTGGAACTGTGAAAGGTGTTTGAAATGTATTTCTTGCCTTAAACAATACAATGAAATGTATCACTCATGATCATGAATTAAGACAGAACGGGTTTTAAATTTTTTATGATTTATAATATAGAAAAACATAGATTTTAACAATATTTCAGACTTAAACAATCAATACCAGGAACCACCACGAATTACAATCTTGGAGTTCTTATTGAACCACACCCACGAATCAGCTGTGTATGTATTAGGGGTATATTGCAATAGTTGCAATTGAGGCTGTAGTTATCAGATGACTAGCTTCTACCACTCCTTAATATCATCTAATCAAATATCCACACATGTTAATACTTCCTAAAATCTATGTGACAAGTCAAATATATGAAACTTCTTCAATCACCTGACTATTATTATTATTAGTATTAACATAGAGTCTTAAAATTAACACAATATCCATTGCTATTCAGTCTCTTTCTAACCCTCAAACAGAAGATCTTGATGTACCTAAATAGAAGTTTGTGTAACTAGTATGAAGAGTATTTAAACTTTGCTATGACCAAGGTTAGTCTGTTATTTCTGAAATTTTCATATAAATCTTGACAAAAGAGAAAGAGAAAGAGATGTCATTAATTTGGTACTCGTCGTTGTCGTTATCGTCGTTACCTTTATGACTTCTTTATGCTAAGCGCACTTGTAAATTCTTCAAAGTTTTTTTTTTTCTGTTGTATTTTTAAGACCAAAAGACCCGATCATATGCCTAGTTGGTTCCCCCCTCCAAACACCCTCCCTCCCTTACACCCACACAGACATAACAACACACGTGACATTGTTGTCAACATCACCATCATCATCATCATCATCATCATCATCATCATTATCAACAACATCGGCATCATTGTCTTTGTCATACATTTATCCAATCATCCATCCATCCGTCCATCGTAAGCATGCATTCCTTCATCCAACCACAAATATTTTTACTATACACATACACAGATATACCTACATATATGTACCTATTTACATATGTATTCATTTAGTTGCAATTTTTTGAGGTCGAACTGCTGCGGAGGCAGCAATTTCTCAACGCTTTTAATGGCGTCCGTGCGTCCACTGTGCTGCGCATACTAATTGAGAAAAATATGCTTTCAATACCAAAAACTCACAGATATGCTTACATATACTTACATACATACATACGGGCATGTGTATATATTTATGTATCTATTTATTCACTCTCGCTTAGTATATTAAAGATACTTTTTTTCTGTTTGTACTTTTATTGATGATTCTCTACACCTCATACCTGCTGAGTATGATGAGTACCTGAGAGCTAAGCTGGATGATGATCTTCAGATACTTAGTTAAGACGATGAGATTTCGGATATTGTTTGCTTTTTATTTTTATTTTTATTGTATTGTATATTTATTTATTTTTTTTTTTTTTTTTCAATTTTTTATGCCTTATACATATGTACATCCTTTCTTCCCACCCCCGCACAGTAGCCACACATCGTGGGAATAAAATTAAGAAGAAAAATAATATACATAAAATAAAAGAAGCGATCGAGCAAATGAATGAATGAGTGAATGAGTGAAGGACTGCATGTCTGAATGAATTAAATGATAAAACGATTAATCTCAAGTCAAGTGAAGATCCGAGAAACAAAAAACGTTTCAGTTTCAGTTTTTTTGTCGTGGTTTTCGGTTAACCGAAAATGAATTTTTATGGCCAAAACGTGAGGATGCCTGTCACAGCATTTAATACTATACTGAATATCTGCTTCCACTTCTTCTTCATGGTCTTGTATTGTGTTTTGTTTTATTTTATTTTATTATTTTATTTTGTTTATTTGCCTTTCCCTATGCCTTTTGCGTAAACACGCTTAACGCGCATTCACACATTCATTCGAGGTTAGCCACTGTTTATTATTCCAGGCCATATGATCATGGAGTGGGCCAAAGTGCTTTGCTGTACTCTGATGTACTGTATCAAGTAGATACAAACATACATAAGTATGTATGTATCTTGTATATTTCAGTTGCTTTTGATTCATGTGACATAATCATTGACTTGGTTCTCAAAAATCACGAACAAATCTCTTCAGGTACATACTCGTAATATGATGATCCACTCTACTTGTGAAACTTAAATTGATTTTGTTATTGTTATTAACTTAACTAATTTGGATAACAAAAGCAACATCCTATTGGAGGTCAACCAAATACTAACTGGAACAGCAACAAATCCATCCAAAACTATCCATTCATTCATTTGTTCATTGGATCGATAATCCACTCATTCATATTGTTGATAATCTTTTCAACAATTCATTATGTTTTCTTATCAGGTATATTATTGAGATAGTTTTGTGTAATTGTGATTATTATATGGAACAAATAGACTCGAAAATAATTAAAACACATCAAATGAATGAAATAAAAAATAAATTTTATTATAATCTAAAATAAGAGTGTCAAGATCTTCAGATGACGATGATAAAAAATGAAATTATTGTATAGTAAAAAGAAACATGCAAAACGATTTTAGGATCATCCTAAAAGTCTCCTCCATTGACTATAAAGAGGATTAATCTTTTAAAGCAGGAATGAAAGTAATCTACATTAAATGAGGTAATGTGATTAGCCTTCAGGGTCACTAATGTCTTATAAAAATAACTTACATAAAACATATTTATTTGTTTAGTATTCAGGACAGATTCGCCCCAAAGAAACATGTGTTTTATACACAGCATAAAACATTATACACTATAAATATTTGAATCAGATAATTTCAGATCCATATACATTACATTTGAGAAGGGCGGGAACTACAATAGTACAGGTCATCACTGCTGGTTCAGAAAAACTTCAATAGTAGATCTTATTTGCTAACTTCATACATTAATTTTTTATGAATCGTTTTAGTTCGCCACCTAATAATTTTTCCCCTACTAAGTGATAGAAGAAAACAAAATACTTCAAAAAAAGTCCCACCAAGATTTTTGTCTGTGTCAACTTCACCCTGAACTTGAAGATATTAATGTAAATAATTATTAATTGTGAAATTTTTTATAATATTTTAAAAGTGTCACAAAAATTGTAAGTTAAAAATGTATAATATAAACTATAATTGTCGTTATCCATTCGGGAATGACTCTCAATTTTTTTCAGGAAATGAAAAATTTGACTAAGAAATCCTCCCGGAATAAATTGTCGGATCTGGAAGTATACTCTATCATCCAGTCTATCTTAAGACATATAACCGCTTGGTAAGTTCTGAAGACTAAGAACTAAAAATTGTGGAATAATGTACTACAATATAAAAATTAGGTGACTTACATGCGAAGTTATCATAGCTATATGGTAATAGAAGAGAGGACAATTTATGCAGACGAGAATACAGAAAAGATGAATGAAAAAGGAGAAATTGGAGGAAATGCGGTTGAAGAGGACGATAATGGAACGGAAGACGTAAATGAACAAGAGTTGCTAGAAGGAGGAGATAAAAAAGAGTTATAATACTGGAACTTCTATCCGCATTACTATTATTTTGTTTAATAACATATGAAACAATAAAAACAAAACATAAAAAGGGCAATTGTACACTATCAACACCACACAAAAAAAAAAAAAATCAAACACAAATACAAATTGTAAATACCAAAAAAATATGTATACATATACACACAGCGTCAAAAGAAAGTGAACACATGAGATTTTTGCATTAAAAGTTTTCTAATTATATATTAATGAATACAAAATAAAAAGTTAGTATGCAGAATTCAAGGCTTATATTTTAGGAGTCGATTTCAATTTAAAATATAATCAAAATTAATACACAAACAAAAATAATTCACATTAATTAAAAAAAGTCCAAATTTTACGCGTCAAAAAAAAGTGAACACTTTTTACTTTTTATTTTTCTTTTCGTTCTCTGATCTAATTCGGGGAATAACCAAATTTTTTACGGAAAACGATTATTACTCACGTGCTTTGTTATGGTAAATGTTGTTTTGAGTGAATTCCTAAAATAAAAGTGTATAGAATTAAAAAAAAAAAAATTCTTACTATGGGAAAGCAAACATCTAGTGGCACTCGAAAAATCATATTAGATTTACCGAGAGAAAGGCAAATCTTTGCGTGAAATTGCCGAAATTATAGGCAGGGACCCAAGCACAATAAAAAAAATTATTGACAAATATGCCACACATCGTCGGTTGGAAGATTTGCCGAGAACTGGGCGTCCAAAGCGACTTACTGATACTCAAGTTAGAGCTGTAGTAAGAAAAGTAAAGGTAAATCCATCCTCAAGTGCAGTCAAAATTTCAGAAAATATTACCCAGACATCAGACAAATCAGTAAGCGCGAGTACGGTCAGGAGAGCCCTTCATAAAAATGGCCTACACGGACGAATACCCCGCAAGAAGCCATTCATATCAAAGGTAAATCAGAGCAAGCGTGTGGATTTCGCCAAAAAATACATTAATGTGGCTCCAACTTTTTGGGAAAACATTCTCTTTACTGATGAGAGCAAATTTGAAATTTTTCATGCCAAAAGGACATCAAAAATATGGCGTACCCCTAATGAAGCCTTTAAAGAAAGTTGTGTAACCAACACAGTTAAGCACGGTGGGGGCTCAGTTATGGTTTGGGGCTGTATGGCGGTATCTGGAGTCGGAAATCTGGTTTTCATTGAATCAACAATGAACAAGATGGATTAATTAAATATTTTACAAAACAATGTCGCCCCCAGTGTCGACAAATTAGGCCTGTCGGGCAATTGGATCTTCCAACAAGATAACGATCCAAAACATACAGCGAGAATTGTGAAGGAATGACTGCTGTATAGGACCCCTAAGACATTTGATCATCCGCCACAATCTCCAGACCTCAATCCCATTGAGCATTTGTGGGAACACCTGGACAGGAAGATCAGGCAGAGGACGTTTTTGAGCAAGGAAGACCTAAAGAAGTGTCTAATGGAAGAATGGGTCAAAATCTCTCCTGATGTGACAAAAAACCTTGTCCAATCGATGCCAAGGAGACTTAAGGCGGTTGTACAATCTAAAGGGAAAAATACAAAATATTAAAATTTAAAAAAGTGTAATATTTTAACTTAATATTTGCCACTTTGTATATACTGTTCAATTTTTTTTGACGCGTAAAATTTGGATTTTTTTTAATTAATGTGAATTATTTTTGTTTGTGTATTAATTTTGATTACACTTTAAATTGAAATCGACTCCTAAAATATAAGCCTTGAATTCTGCATACTAACTTTTTATTTTGTATTCATTAATATATAATTATAAAACTTTTAATGCAAAAATCTCATGTGTTCACTTTCTTTTGATGCTGTGTGTATATGAAATCACATTAAAAAGAATTTTTATTTATCATTTAATTAAAATTTATGGTAGACATCTTGGAAACATATAGTAAAACAAAAAATAACATCATTTAAAGATGCACATAAACGATGACTATCAGCAAAGATATTTATAGGATCTTTTAAAATTAAATTATAATAATTAAAATTTAAAGTGACATCTAATAAATGTCAAAAGAAAAAATTAATAACACAGTCCGAAGCCGTTCATATAAAAAATCCGCAATTACTTATGAAACAACACAATATATACAATAGGAGTAGAAATAAAATTTCAGCTATGGCTAGAAGAGATTCAGAACTCTGCGAGTTCTTATATGGGGCTTCACACCCCATTACTGTTAATGTTCAATGTAGGTTCTCTAATACTTAGTTGAATATATTATTATATTTTTTAAAATCCTAAATAAAAATAAATAACGGAAAAGGAAGATTCAAATACTCGTATTCAAACTGCAAGGGAATTGTTGCATTTAAGCAACTTAAGCATAATTCTAAGGAAACAAACAAAATTGTCACTTTTAGGCGGAGAAGAATCCTCAAAAAATATAAAACCTGTAAAGATTAACCTGTAACTGATTAATAACTGCTACTGGTCGCCAGAAGAGGTTAGCATCCGTAGTCCTGAGATGTAAGAAAAAGGTTTAGTGAGATCCTAATGAATTCAACGAAATCACCAACACAAATTCTTGACAAAAGTCGTCATTGCGGTTTCGATAAGCATAAGGGAACCATCCAAGGTCCTGTGTGATCAGCGTGTACTTAGACGTTGGCTGACAAAATACCGCGACAGCAAGAAGATTGATCGCCACGTGTACCGTGATCTGTGTATGAAGTGCAAGGGTAATGTGTTCAAGAGCAAGCGTATCTTCAAGGAATATGTACGAACACAAGAAGAAGGCAACAAAATACTCTGTAACTACGCCGATGCCACAGGAAAGAAGGTCCATGAGGCACGTAAACGCCGCGAAGAACAAATTGCAATCAAAAAGCAAGAGCTCACCACCGCTGGTCCCAAGAAGGAAATCATTATGTTGTACAATACAAAAGTAATCTTTTATAATAAAATAAAATTAAGGTCTATGTAATATTCTGTTATTAATGGTGGACTTTTAGCTTTCTTAAATGGAAAAAATTAAAGCTAACATTAACACAATATTGTATTTTTGATACTTCAAAGAAGTTTCGAACACCGCAACTATGTCCTCCCAAATTTAAGGAGTCCTACCTAATCAGTCAATAGGAAGTGCTAAAAATTGGACGATACAAACTTAAGATTAAGCCAAGGGATACCAATATATGTATATCAAAGGTAATCGGTTATTAATTTTCGATAATAAAATTTCAAGCGGTGTCGATGAATCATAGGCAAAGGATTATTTGATACTTGTATTATTATGGTTATCATATTTGGCAAGTTAATATTTGCCCATTACACAATCAATCAATCAAAAGATAAGAAAAAAAAAAAAATAATAATAAAAACGTTTCCTTTCTGACATACATATAACGCAAATGTCAAATTTCCATTTGTTCCAATAAAAAAATGTAAAAATCATATTTGTCCACTCTTGGAAGAAATATGAAACCTACTATTCGAAACTTAACAAAAGTGATGATGACACTTGGGTCCCATTGCTACACCCTGTTGCTCGTATATTGTAGAGCTCAGCCCAGCTCAGTTGTTGTTGTTCGTATTCAACTCAGTACAATAAATTTCAATAGGCTCACACCAACTTGACTCTTAATAAGCTTAATAAGGCAAACTCAACTCAACTCAACTTAACTAAACTAAACTAAACCAGATTCAGATAACTTGGCTGCAATGACACATCCTCACACGTGTGCTCTGTTCTTTCTTTTCTGTTTCTTTTTTGTGTCACCAACACCAAGACAACTACCTTTATCATCTCCTTTTTTACCCATCTTCATTACCCATTCACTCAACTCAATTACTAACTTCAATATTTTGCTTTGTGTTGCTTGATATCCTGAGGAAGTCAGCTGTTTAATTGTTTCCGTTTAATTTTAAATATCTTTTACTTATGTACAATGCATTTATATATATTCTTCTTCAGCATCGATCTTATTCTCATTCTGATTCATTGTTTTATCCTCTTTAAGTATAAAATCCTTTGGCTACACTTTATTGATTCATGAATGGTTGTTGTGGTTAGTTAATCTTGACACTGACACTTGATCCCTTTGTTAAAATACTTTTTATTTGCATTTTTTTGTTTGTTCTTTTTAATATTTCAGCTCAGTTCAGTTTAGAGTATAGCAATTTTTTTTTATATCCTTCTCGTAATAATGTAATATTTCATCATGTGGGCATCGCTGGAGTTCAATGAAATTATGTGAGAATCTTTTTAATGTGTTCCAAGTTTTTAATAATTTAGTATGAGAAAAATTGAAAAAATTTCTCGACCCAAACAAAAAAAATTATTGCGCTACTATTGTAAATAGTAAACGAGACCTTTCGCAAAGTAAACGAGACCTTTTCAAAATGTCTATAGTAACGCAATTATTTAGAAAGTTGGAAAGATACATCCTTCACTGACGTTCTGTCAAGAATTTCATTATCAACGAAAAATAAGAAGCCGAGTTATTACAATACTTTATTATTACTCGAAAAATGAACTTCGATCAAAGAGCGAATATTAATTTTTGTTTTAAAATTGGAAAAACTTTTACTGACACATTGGAATTATTGAAACAAGTGTATAGTAACAATTCTTTATCCCGTGCCAGATTTCCCCCTCTGGGAAAATTTTGGAGTTCTATAAGTCTCCTTATGCCTAGAACTCATATTCTTGGAGGGAACATCATTTTTCATTTATAATTTGTGATCCAGGTTATCCTCTATAAATGGGATTTTTTGGCTACTACATAAATGAAAACAATATGAGCCACCAACCCTTGAACGTTTTGGAGTTCAAATTTGGTAGTACCACGGGTACGAAGTCTAACCAGAGGCTTTTCTGGTCAGGAGCCTACGGAACTTGTTTCCGTCCTGGCCAGCGGGTACGGCCCCCTTGTGGGAGTATCATGGTGGCTGTGGTTTAGTACCCAAATGCGGGTAGAGTAACTACTCGACGTGATGTTGCGTTATGCAACCGGGTGCGGTGACCCAGAGAACAGCAGAGATTTAAGATGAGCCTCGCTCCCCACCAAGGAGGGAGTCATATTTACCAAAATAAATATGACTCAAATTTGGTACCTGCGGATATATATCCAAGGGGACGTTGATTGACGTATGCTTGGCACCGTGTTCTTAAGTCTTCACAGATTGGTGAGCACGTAAAACATTGGTACTTCATCCCGTGCCAGATTCTATAAGTGGCTTAAAATTCAAAGAAGGTCGTGAGGACATAAAGGACGACGAACATCCGTCTCATAAAAGTTGCGTGATTACACCAAGTAACATTGAATTTGTACGTGATATTATACAAAATGAGCCAAAATTTCCGTTGCGATACATGACAATGGAATTGAACATATCAAAAGATTCATTCCATCACATTTTGACCGAAAAATTTGAACTCAGGAAGGCAATATCGTGAAAATCGCAGCTTGGAGCCTTTTGCACGATAATGCGCCATTTATTACTGATTTTGTGACCAAAAATCACATTTTAACCGTCAACCACTCACCGTATTCTCCAGATTTGGCACCTTGCGACTTCTACCTCTTCAGACAACTATATTTGGGACTGAAAGCAAAGCGATGTGTCGTAAAAATTTATTCGACATGCTAATTGATCGTGCAAAACGTTGTACCGATGCGCAAGGACTCTATTTCACTTAATTAGAAAGTTGATTTTTGAGAAAAAAAAAAAAATTTAATATTTGTGTTGTTTTTGAAAAAGTTCCGTTTATTTTGCGAGATACCTTGTTGTTCGAAAATACGATTACAAAATTAATTGAGGTGGAACACAAATTTGCACTACGAAAATAAAATTCTAGGAACATTTTCTTTTATTAAGTATAATGTTTTGAAAATGATTGTTTTTAGAGAATGTAAATGCAGTTTATTAATATAAAAATTTTATAACTTCCGCCACCCTCTGTTTAAAGGATTACTACAGTTGTCACTCCAATTGTAGATACACTGATATGCACTTGAATAGGGACAATAATTTTGAAATGCACATCCAACTACTTATTTGACTATAAAAAACAAACGAAATCAAAAGATATGTTGCATTTTGTTAACATTATTCACTCGTTTCTTGTCTTTTTCTTACAAAAAAAAAAGAAGTCTTGTTTTGCATGCACTTGAATAGGGACAGATATGATTTCTTCATTCAGATTAGAAAGCCATTTGTTGAAGGTGTTTTTTTTTTTTTTATAAATAAATATACTTCTGAATAATATATAAAAAAAATATATGCTCCGCGCAAAGCTCTTACATCGGAAGAAAAGGCAAATACTTGCTTAGGAGGAATGCGATCTGACTTACAGAAAAATTGCAAAAAAAAAATAGGAAAAACCCAGGGAGTGTATTCAATTTTCTTTAAAATACTTCAAACTATGGAAATAATATGAAAAGGTGAACCAAAGAAACACCTTTACCAACTGCCGAGCGAAGAATATTTAGAGAAGCTACAAATTCACATTAATCTGCTTCCAAAATTTGTTCAAATTTAAACTTAAAAGCAAGTGTTGACACTATATGAAAGCTAAACATCTAAAAAGATTCAAATTAAAGAAAAAACCACTGCTAACCACACAATAAATCACTGAATGATAGGAAAAACAAATAAATCTTTTGATTTCGTTTGGTGTAACTTACTTTCAAAATTCTTGTCCTATTCAAGTGCACTGCTGTGTTTATGATATGTAAAGGCTTGCTAGATTTACAGTTTTTCAAAACGTTTGCTTCATATTTCTTTACAGAACTTGACAACCTGAAAGATATGATATGGACATGATCAGGTGTTTTCTTTAGTTAGAATTAAACTGTTCAGATTGGTTCTTCAAAGATACATATGTAAGATACAGAGGGTCACATCATCTGTGTTTCATACCACCGTCTATCATCTCTACCAAGATGTAATACATGTGTTTATTTAAATAATAATTGTTTTGTATTGATTTGTGCAATAATTTCGACTTAAAAACTGTCTGAGTTTTTAACGAATAACAAGGTTGATAGTCAGACTATAAATTTAATAGTGAAAATTCGTTTATTGCTCTGTTAACTCTGTAATTCAGTTCAATATCTTATATTTTATGATAAAATAAATCGAATGAAAAGGCGAAATATATTAAGTATCAAGGGAAAATGTATTTTATCCCAAGCTGATGACAAGTTGTATTTCAAGATCAAAACATTCATAATTATTATTTATAAACTGAGCTGTTATATCTACTATTACTATTAGAATGAATATAGAAGATTAAGCGGAACTTTCTTCTTTTTGTAAAAATTCTTGAAGTTTTGGCTTATCTATGCGATCATGATTGTATTGTAATCATATTTTTGTAAAACGGAAACAATATCCTCAATGATTTTGCATATGAAATTCTATTCGTAATCGAAAATTTTAAATATTCTAGGTATACAAACCAAGTGGGTGGGCATTGACAATTTTCAGACATTAAATATACTGAATATTTTGTGACATGCTACTTGATGGATTAAAAAAAAATGTGTGTTTACGATTTACATAAGATATATAATATTTTTATTAAAGTTTGTTATTGAAGATCCTAACCAGTATTTTGATTGGTCTCTGTACAGCCAGTTACCAGTTGGATATTGCCTCAGACTGACTACCATAAATATAGATTCTATAAGGAAAGTGTAATGTAACCTGATGTTTAAAAAACTTTATCTGGATTCTTATAGTGTATGTGAAATAGATATATACTAGAACCCTGTTGTGTTAACAGTTGGCACTCTATGAAAATGGGTTATGTGTGTAAACGAAACGAGTCAATCAACTCATTTTGTTTTATTTGCTTTGCTGACTCATTGACATAAATCTATACAGTCAAGCGACTTGTGTCTTATCGAATGTCTCGGTATCACACTATCATGAAAATATAGTGTCCTAAATGACTCGGTGTAATTTGCTGTGACTCGTTTCTTTATGTTTCGGTATCACACTGTTATGAAAATACAATAACAAAGCAATTGTGAGTGCGTGCGAGAGGAAATGAGAGAGCGTGCATGCGGTAGCAATAGTGTGCACAGTATGAAAAACGTGTCAAGTGTGTTTCTGATTTGAATCATGTAACTCATTTTGTCTATATTGTAGTGTGACCTCGTGTGTTCTGCTATGTTTCGGTCGCACACTGTCTTTGTTAACGAATTCAACGAGATAATTGAATCACAGACAGTGTGACTATTGATAGTCTTAGGTGTAGCACATGTTTCGTTTAATTAGTGTTGATTCGTGCAGGACTTAACTTCTAGAGTATATAAAGTACATATGTATATATGTCTCAAACTCTGAACTATATCCTCTATTTTCTTAAGAATAAGACTAGAATAGAAAGTCTATTCGATTGCATTGCACATAGGGAAATCAAATCTTTTTATGAATATTTATCTCGTAGATTAAGGTAAGGGCGGGAGCTAGTGATCTCCAATTTACCAAATTAAAATGTTTCTGCAGTTACCATGCATATCTTCTTGTACTTAAAATTTGAAATTTTCAGAATATTGACAAGAGCACGATTATTGATATTGGTGGAGTGGAGAATCCATTAAATGCATTAAGCTAAGAAGTATCTATGATGTTACTTTGGGCAATACATTGCAACAAGAAGACACGCACTTACTACCTTACTATTTAATATTTATAAAGACTTCAGTACAATAAACTACCAACTAGTAGTAAATTGAATTTGTACATTTAAATTGAAATGGAAATTGAAATGTTATGGAATGAAATGAGTTCAATTAAATTGCGTTGCTTTCCATTGTGTTGTGCGGATAATCAAGTCAATTTGCATAAAATTTAAACTTAATAATCTTGCGTCAAACTGAAAAGGTTAAAAGAAATATCAAGAAAATATAATAAAATGAGAAGCAAAACCAAAATTCAAACAAATTCACTGAGTTTAAACTAAAGTGAACTAAATGAGTGACTGACAGAGTGACAAGCACACTATCTGTAGATACACGCAAACATACATATTTATGTATCCATGAATTTCTATAGAACTAGATACATTTGTAAATAAGTAAGTAAGTGATCCGATCCGATCCGAGTCGAGTGCGACAAGCTTAGTTTATTTGAGTTGAGTTGAGTTGAGTTTCGTTTCGTTTAGTTGATTTAAATTAAGTAAGTCATGTCTCTTCTCCTCATATCGAGTGTCGTTCCGAACTATCATAGAGCGTAGGTATATGGAGCTGTCGCAGCCGCTGCCGCTTTAAGAAGTCAAACCGTGGGAAAACCGAGATTAATTTTATTTTAATTATTTTATCTCTAAACAGTTTTTTTTTTTTGTTTCTTTAATGTTTTCGTGTTTTTTGCTTTTTATTTTTTGTGTTTTCGGTTTACTGCTTCTGCTTTTTATTCTTCTAGTATTTTTATTTTTTAATCGTTTATTGTTGTAAATTTCTTTATTATCAAACGTGACAAAGACGCAACAACTATAAGTACTACTTAGTATAATCTTTCTAGTATTGCTTTGTATTGTAAAATTTTCATTAATTCATTCATTGTAGTCATTTAGTGACAATTTGCTTACTTTATACTTTATAATACTATGACGTTGCTTAGCACCTTTCGAACCTTTTGTACCCTTTGCCAAGCAAGTTTGATAAATGCCAATCCATTTTTAGAGTCCCCTCATCCCATTTAATTACACTGAGTTGTTGTCACTTTTGCTTTCTGATTTATTCTAAATGCCCAAAACTGTTGATTTTTCTAATCACAAGGTGACACAAATACTTGAGTGAAAGGTTTTATAGATACTACATATTAACAAAGCACAACACATATCAAATTTGATCAGGGGTAGAATTCGATTAATTAAAATCTTTATTAACTCTGTCGCTTCTGTTTACGCCTAGCATATTTATTGTATAATGAGATATGAGAGATATGTACCTATTACTATATTTCACTTGAAAATGTAAGACCTGCGGTGAAAAGAAAGTTCTTACAAAAAGCAATTGATGCAGAAAGTAAAGTTCGTTATCCAAAAGCCAAAGAATAGCATAGAAGGTTAAAAAACACTCAAGCAAACTAAGGGTGTGGGGCTGCTTCTTGTGGCAAAGGATAGGTCTGATGCATTCAATTGATGGCAATACGAACAGATTCGGGTACAGGGACTTGTTGAACAGAGTAATGCTGCCATATGCTGAGGAAAATATGCATATTTCGATAAAGTTTCAGCAAGACATCGATCAAATTCATTCACTGGTAAGCATGTTCCCAGTAGAGACTTATCGTAATATATAGAATCGAATCAATCCATAAGAATATTATTGGATTGAATCTTAATTAATTCAAAAGGTTAGAAAACAATATTTAATAATTTCTTATTAGATCGGTACCCTGATAAAAGTAAGAAATTCGTCCTCTAGGTTAGGATTTAGGTCGCCCCGCTTGGGATGAAAACTTTTATTTGAGTATCATATTGACCAATTTTCCTTATGTCAATAATGAACTAACTAAGAACGCTCGGTATTGAATATTGTCCATGGCTGCCAAAGAATACTAAATATTAAATAAATATTGTTACGCTTTTCAAATTGAATTAATTATAAGAACGCTAAGAATTATTGTAGTATTTTTGTATTTTATAAAGATTTTTATTCATTAAGTATGTCAGATATTTCTGTGATTATCCATCCTCACACTTATATAAAGAATATATCATCATAAAATGAAAAGAAAAAATCATTTTCAATACAAAATTTTATTTGAAATTAATGAAACTTAAATTACAAAAAAAATATATATATATATATATTCAAAAACAAAAACAAATCAATTAAAAAGAAAAAAAAAATCCAAATAAGTTAAGCGAATTGAGTGATTGAAGGTGTTTGAAGCTTGGATTGGTTGGGTTCTAGATACTAATACAAAATTCGTTTATATAATTTTATAGCCTTGAACGCGTTCTTTTGGTTCTTGGTTCTTGACGCGTGTTTTGTTGCGTGCTTCATTTCAAGAACACCAAACGCCAATCACACCCTCACCCCCATCGTCACGTTCTCTCCCAACATCAACCTACCAATTTTATAGAACACAACTAAACCTCTTAATAGCCCCCCTATTTAAACATATTATGATTTCAAATGTTTTCTATTGTTCTTGAAATTGTAACGTAGCTTCACGTGAATGCACTCAGTCAAAATGTGTGTGGTATGGAGTGGAGTCAAGTGGAGTTAAAGTTGAAGTTGGAAGTGGTATACAACATCCACAAACATTTAAATTTTAATAATTTTAATTACAAGACAAAATAATAATAGTAATAATTAAAATGATAATTTTGAAATTTGGTGGCATCGATTAATTAATTTTATTATTTTAGATAGAAGGAGAGGAGAAGATTCGGTGAGGTTCGAGTTTTAGTAGCTTAGAGTGTAGGTTATTGGATCTGTGGAGTTGGGAAAAAATGTGGGGATGTGAGTTATGATACAGACTGATGGGCGGAATTTAACAATGTCGAGATGAAAAAGATATTCCGTTTTTTTTATCATGAACACAATAGTATTGATATATGAATGTTGTGGTAATTTAATTTGAGGTAATGTTTCCCTTGTATTCAAATACCCATCGAAGAAGAATCGATATTGAGTATTCACAGGAAATTAGCTCCCCAAATCCCACCAAAAATTTTATAGTTTTGAACTATCAAAAAAAAAAAAAAAAAACCATCAAAGTTTCTAAGTGAATGTACCATTACTTGTGATCTGCATACTCTAACATTTATTGGAAAGAGTGGTTGAAAAGCTCGACAGGTCTATGTATATCCTGGTACATTAGCAATCTTCTCTTAGCTCAAGATTCGGAGGAATTAGTTTGTTGTGGATGTACACTATGTTCATCTGACGGTAATTATGTGTGTCTAACAAAATTATATATTAATAAATATTCTTAGTGCCATTTAAAAATCAACAAATAATTTAAAATAAAAAAAAAAACAACAAAAAAACTCTTAATCAATGCTAAAATTATTAGAGCGCGTTTTCTCGAAATATAAATCGAAGTCATTGCAAGCAATAAAAGATACAAAAAAACAGACAAAAAAAAAAAAATGTTATATTAATGAAAAACACAAACAAAAAATCAATTAAAAAGACAATAAAAACGCAGAGCGATAGTCCAATCATTTAATTCATTCGATTCAATCAATTTTTCAATCACTTCACTTAATCATTCAGTCATTCATTCATTCCTTCATTGATACTCATTCTTCAAGTAAACGATGCCAAAGACAAAAAAAATTGAAATTGAAAAAATTGAAAAACTATGTAAGAATTCTTTGCCAAGCGATTCGGGCCAACAAACTCATTTAACCCACAATGCCTGAAGAAGAAGGCCCTCTTAGAGACACCTTCAATCTTCCATGCCTCATATCATGCCACAAACTTGCATACTAACTCATACTATTGTACTATACACTACTTCAATACAACTTGTATATTCTTCAATATCATATAGGTAAGTATGTAGTATTCTTCAGTTGGTATGCTTATGTGAATTAACAGCATTTCATTATGGAAAATGATCATGCAAGAGCATTTCCTGTTAGTACGCGCGCGCACAAAGATACACAGATACTCAATCCTTTTACCACTCTCCACAACACTCCCTTTGTATTTGTATATCTTTGGGTTTAAACCATGATCATACAACATACTACTAAGTATACTCATGTCCAAAATTGAAAAAAACTGATTTTCATGCCGCCGCTATACCGCTAGTAAGTAGTAGTCGTAGTAAGTAGTACCAGAGAGTATTGTACTTCAAAGTCCAGCATTGTCTTTGTTGTTGATTTCTTTTCTTTACTTCTTTATCGTCTTTTACTATTGTTTTTATTAGTATTATTGTGTATCTTTCTTTGACAATTTCACTAGTTGACTTTTCGTTTATTGCTTGTCTCTTCTCTGTACTTCTCTTCTCATCTCGCCACTGATCGTATCGTCTCGTCTTGACTCTGATTTTGTCTCTTCTTTAGTTTTCTTTGAGTTTGCAACTAGAATTTTAAGCATTTCTTTTATTATTTTATTGAATTTCTTTTCTTATGACAGACTGACAGACAGACAGACAAACATACATTCATATCCAACCAATATGATTTTCTCTTTTATTTTGATTTGATTTCATATCTTGCAGACAACTTGAATATACGAGTATAAGTATTGATAAATTCTTTCACTTCAAGATAGATTCTTAAGGAGTTCAAATATCAATAAAATATTTTAGGATAGACAAAATGCATGTTATAAAGATGAGTTCAGTCAGAAGCTTTATCTTGCATGGTTTGGATTGCTTTTAGACTTAGTGTTATTGTCTGCATAAATGGGAATCTATTTCAGTAGTCTAGGGTCCTTACACCTACAGACTTTCATTGCCACAACAATCCAGTGACAATTCAGAGATACACTTTTAAATCAAACCAGCTGCATTCTTTTAAATTAAATAGATATTAAATCGAAATTCATTGTTATATATCAGGGCTGTCTAACTTTAACAAAAACTGAAAAAATTTCTGTTTATCACCTCAGCCACCTAGGCCGCATCGGCCTGTATTGAGCCTTATCCAGAATTCACTTGTGGCTGTTTTAAATCAATGCATAAGCACCTTTTATAGGTCAAAAGTCTCAAAATTTAGTAGATATTATGATCCTTTTCAATATTTCTGTTGAAGGGAAGATGAGGAAGAATCACAGGGCACTTTCGCCCTGTTGTTCTTGGAAGACAGACATGTCATCTCGGCAAACTTTTTCACTGAGGAACTTGGCTCCGTTCTTTGCTTCTGCGGGTTTGTTCTAAAGGCGTAGGATGATCTCTGATTTATGATTAAGGATTATTAATTACTTCAGTATTTATTTTTAAGAACTCAACCAATTTCCATGATAAATTCTTTGGTTATGCATGGGTGGGACGTGTGATGATATGGTATAGACATTCAGTTTTAAGTCGTAAGTGTTCATAGGCTCCTGACTTCGTTGGTGATGTCTAATAGTAGTTAATCTATATTCAACGCATCATTAACTGAATTTCTCATTTGTAATGCTTACAACTAAAGGGACTATTTAGTTGGAATGCGTAGCAAATTGTTTTGGCGTCTTTATATCCTAAATTGCATTTAAAGATTTTGATGAGGTAACACCATTGTCCTATATATGTGTTCTTTTTTTAAGGAGGGAAAGGGTGGAGGTAATCATCAACAACCGATGTACGGAACTTTTCCGCCCCAGGTTATATTGTAAAAATATGTATAAGTATATATTCTGATTTGTGACAAATAAAAAATTGTTGTCACTCTGACGACGCACTTCAGACAGCTCAGATCCATGGTGATACTATCCTTATTCCATGACAAATTTGATTATATTCATACAATCACAAAGCCTTATCTTCTAGAAATGTACAAAATAAGTTTGTTAATTTTAAAACACAAATTATTTAAACAAGTGGCAGATGATGACCAAAGAATCTCTTACTTTGAGCATCAACGATACCTCTATACTCTATTTATTTACATAATTATATCATCTAAAAATTCAACTTCTTCTAAAACTAATCATATCACTCAATTCAATTCAATTCAGTATACTCGTATTAAAAAATTAAATAAAAGAAATTATTGTAAAATTGTGTTCTGTTTCATTAATTCATTCATTTCTACCTAGAGAGACATTTATCCGGACGGATGTAATCGTTACTTTTTATGGATATTTATGTAGGAAACGTGACTGACAGTCTTAACTGAATTTTAACAAACTGCTGACTTACTCCAAGGAAGAAGTTGTATTAGTAGAATTACCCAAAATCACTAAAATATTAATAATACATACAATAATAATAATAATAATAATAATAAGAGAATAGCGGCAACTTTTATAAGAAACAGAACAGAAACACAGATACAAAATACTAAAGGAACAGATACAAAAGAACCCACAACATAAACGCGCTTTGAAGAACGTTTAAAGATTTTTAATGAAGCAGGAAGTCAAAACAAATGAAAATTTCTCTATTGGCTTCTTTTTTTTTTTTTTTTGTCACCAAGTAAGCAAGAATTTTGTCTGTCTATAACTGTAAAACATATCGATGATCTAAAGAAATATATAGGTAGGCATGTCGAGCATGGAGAAAAAGAGAAAAGAATCCATGAATTCATAAGCTTTACACAATTAAAAACAAAAAGAATGCTTATTATGATTCTTAATTTGAAGTTCAAAATCAACACATTATCATCATCAACCATCATATGGAGAATCTCATAGCAACTTTAGGCAGCAATGTCATTGCATCTTGTGCCTTAGATTACAGTTTATAGTTTTAAATATCATTAAAGAAAAAAAACGAAGCAAAAAAAGAAAAAAAAAGATTATCAAGTAAACGCGGTTTTCTTATTTCACAGTCAGTTAGGTCAGTTTCGATAAAATTTGAGCAGCTCATGAAGAAAGCTTCATACAGCTGATTCTCTGCGGTCCTCGGTCCGTTCAAGGCTGAGAACTAATGATTTGTCGTTTATAAAAAAGACAACAATAAACGACAATTGGTGACTTCTTCAAGCAGCCTTTCAGTCAGTTAGTCAGTTCACAGTTTGGTTTGGTTTGTTTTATTTTTATTACTATTATATGTAGATACAATTGCTGAAACCGCATTTCTCACTCTTGAGAGAATGAGAATCAAATGAATTGGAGGCGCTACAACGGAAGCTTGTGGCTGTTTTTAGTGATACTCTTATGCCTGAAAATGATCGGATCAGCGTATCTTTGATCACTTAGTCAGTTAAGTAGTTGTCGTCAAGGTTGTCAATTTAAGTACACATATATTGTAGTGTTTAGCTTGCACTCTTATGAGAACCGGATGAATGAATAAAGAATCGTATCGGCTGATAAGCAAACAGACAGACAGACAATATAAATAAATGTCTGATACAGCTTCCTTTTGTAACCACTATGATCAAATTACATACAACAACAAGAGAGCCAAACAAGGCAATACATAGAGAAAACTCTCAGTGACAAACAGCACAGCACATTTGGTAGTTCTGTAGGGGTAAAAAGGGGTTTGAGGCGATAGTGGGCTTTTTAGTCGGTAGAAATCCGACATATCTTATGGCACGGGCCATCTTTCAAAGATTTTTCCCTCCTTGTTCGCATACCAAAAAAAAAAAAAAAATTATTATTTTGATTAAAATAAATTTATTGCAGCAAAGAGTACCAAATGGAACCCTATTGCAGAGACTTCGTTGTCCGTCCGTCCATCCTCGGGTCATATCTCAAAAACCGCAATAGCTAGAGTGTTGAAATTTTCACAAAATGTGAAGTTCTATCCTGGCCTCAGCAACAATTACTAATACTAAAATATTATCAAAAACTTTAAGGGGTCCCCATACAAGAAACATTTTGGTTTGTATGGCAGCTATACGATCCAGTAATTCCACGATCTTGAAATTTAGATGGTTAGATGGTGGCTATACATCAGAAACTTATATTGTAGAAATATCAGTTTGATATGATTACTAGGAGGGGTTCCTCCCATACAAACCCACCATTAAAATTCAGGTTCTTATTCGCAAAACTTTTTTTTTTTGTCCTATCGAACTGAAACTTGGATACTATCAGTTTTCAAGATAGGCCCAGGACATTTGTCAGTACCAGCCGAATCGGACCCCTAGGGGGGTACCTCCCATACAAAACACCCATTTGAATACTACAAAGAAACATTCACTGCATCCCGTGAAGAGTATTTCATCTTCGGCATAGTCGAAGATAACCTTCATTCTAGTTTCTTTTTATCTTTCTTCAGTATTCAGTTCCTAGACACTATCAATTACGAAATTTTACTGAGGATAACTTACGTACATACATATATTTCTTATCCAATTGAAACCAATTGTCTTGAAAATGCAATTAATGCAATTTTTGGTGGACATCAAACCATCAGAAAATATGCAGTCTTATTTATGGTGATCATCAACATTATTATATACCTATGTACATTTAAATAAATAAGTTATATATTAGTATGTATGTATATAGAGAATGTTACCGATGCTACAATAAAAATAAAAGATAAAAATAAAGAAAGGAACTGAATGGAAGAAATCATTGCACATTGCACATGTTGACTTCGTTGCAACATTTTTGTTATTCACAGTTTCGTTGCCTGTTATTTGTTAACGTCATTTATACTATTTTGACTTGATACCCTACATATGGTGAATGGATATTATTGTTTTGTCCTAATGTTTGTAACATTACAGAGATTTTACATGAGAAAGATAAAATTTTACATGATTTGTAAAATTGCTCAATCGTATGAATAAATAAATTACCTGGAGAGAGAGAGAGAGAAAGAGGATGAAAATAAATTTTTGCATGGAGCACTATAACTAAATTTATATTTGTTATTGAAAACCAAGAACGATAAATATTTGTAAGGTATATAAATTTCGATACAAACCGAACAACATGCAATGATGAAAATTATTTCAGTTGTTCATTCATTTAATCATTTACTCACTCATTTAGTCACTCATTCATTTAATTGAGCGATTCTTAAACTAATATGGTAAACGAATCTCTTGGGTTAGATACCAAGACCAGCTTACCAGTGAAGGCCTAACATATCTCTAGGCCATAGGTTCCCAAAGTGGGCGATAACGTCCCCTTGTGGGCACTGGTAGCTTTCAGGGGGACAGTATAAAGCTCAGCGAAAATAAGGGTGGTTATGGCAGTCAAAAAGGGCAATGGCAGACAAATTCTATCTTTGAAACCAGGGCTGTCCAACGCACGGTGTTCGAAAGAACTCTGGGAACCTATGGTCTAAGCGTAAAATACCGTTCTTAAAAGATAATTTTTGGCTTAACATTCTCATAAGCCAGGAATAGGCTAAACTCACAATGATAAATATTAGTAAAATAAAAAAGAATTTTGGTAAAGTAAATATCATAATCGTATCACAAACAGTGCTGGTGCTGGTAATGGTGCCCCTCAGGGGACAACTAACCACAGTTTAAAACCCGCTGACTTAATCAATTGTTTGCTTGCTGGCTCGCTCATTGCATTTTTACTAACATCATGGCTGGCTGCTGCTGCTGCTACTTAAGCGATAATAATGATTTAAAAGCAAATCATAGTTATGAAGTTATGATTTTTAATCGTTCCGCATTCAGTTGCACAGAGAACTAATTACCGCTGGTACTGCCGCTGCTTCGAAACCTTTCATTATACTCTTACAAGTTTGTCATGAAGTTTGTAACAGGCAGAAGGAGACAACAGACACACCATAAAGTATATATATTCTTGATCAGCACGACAATTTGATTAAGCAATGTCCGTCTGTCCGCCTGTATGCAAACTAGTCCCTCCAGTCCCTCGGTACAGCCGAATCGGACCACTAGGGAGGTTACCTCCCATACAAACAGTCAAAGTTCTTATTAGAAAAACTTTTTTGTTTTTTGCTTTATCGAATTGAAATTTAGACACGATAAGTTCCAAAGATAGGCGAAGTACATTTGTCGGAATCAGGAGAATCTGTCTACTATGGGAGTACCCCATATATTGTACAACCAACCCATTTTATTTCAACTAACATTTAGATACTATAAGTTTCTAATCAACATGCGTAACTTTCAAGATTCCAGAGCTACTGGATCGTATAGCTCCCATAAAAATATTTCGGGCTCAGTGTTGAAATGCTCTATGTCAGTAGACTATATCTTAAAAATAAATCACATCAATAATTAAATATTTCTGAATGCTCTATCACAGAGCTTAGGCAAAAACGTTTTCTAGGGGGTTTGTGAAGAGTATGCCAACTTCGGCATAGGTGAAGTTAAACTTCTTTTTACTTGTTTTATATTGGCAACACTTGCTTACTTACTTGCTACCCTACCCCAGTTTTATTTTCATTTTCATGAACATTTTAGGTATCCTTTCTATCCTGTATCATGACCCATGGTGACATATGGGTAAAAATTAGCTCATATTAAATCTGCGCAAACAAATCGAGAGGTTACTCCATTTTTGGGAATCTACAATAGAAATGTCTTATGCGGAGATTCTACACATAAATCATAAAAAAATGTCTTCTGTTCAAAAATCTCCTTGCCCAAAGATCTGTATAATTGCAAATTTCCTGTAACTTCCATAGTTTTAGAAATATTGTGATTTGGATGAAATAATCATAATCATTAAGCTTCGAAATAAATGCAGGACTGAGACAATATAAAAGATTCCACAAATTCAGAAATATTATAATTCACATGATACGAGGGGAAATATAAATTCTAAAAGAGAGATTTTTGTTAATTAGTTGAGAGAGAGAGAATCACCAAAGACTGCTACAGTTTTGAAGATGTCGCACAATTTACATGAATCACTTACATATATACATAATTAATTTTGTTTGTTGTGCTAAAGATTCTTAAGAAGATTTATAATATTTTTTCGTAGCTTCTACGAAATGCTTGTGAGGGTGCGCAGGGTATTCAATTGTCGGGCCCATCTTATATATAAATTTTTCCATTCATATTTCTATAAATAGGCGAAAATGAAAGTGAAAATGATTTTCTTATACTCATAGTAAATGCTTTTTTTCTTTCTTTTGATTTTTCTTTCTGCCCACTGAGATAGATAGTGAGATCGACATATAGATGGATGGTGAAACAGACAGGGAGACAGTGAATTTGGAAGAGAATTGTGATTTTTCTATTACGATGCATTTTTCCTCTTTTCATTTATAATTTTTAAGATACTAAGCATTTTGTTATGATGGCGCTTTTACGAGTATTTACTTAATTTGATTTAGTGTGCCGTCTTAAATTTCTTGTACCAGTTTCATGGTTGCACTTGTTAATTGTTATTGCTATTGCTGTTGCTATTGTTATTTTTGTTGTCGTGTTAAGATGTTGAGTTTCATCTCTTTTCGTTTTGTTAGTAGTAACTTCAAATTCACTTAGTTTATACTCTTCACGAAGTGAATAGTATTCAAAGTTTGTCATAAAGTTTGTAACATACAGCAAGAGACTTCGGAGATCTTATAAAGTATAGATATTCTTGATCACCTCAACGAGACGAGTCGATTAAGCCATGTCCGTTTGTTTGTCTGTCTGTATGTATTGAAACTAGTCCCTCAGTTTTTTGGCTAGAGACCTAAAAAGAAAATTTTCTTTTTACCAGAAGCAATACATTCGTTGGAACCAACCGAATCGGACCAAGAGGGCCATAGAAACCAATCATTAAAATTCATGTTCTTATTAGAAAACCTTTTTTTTTTGTTTTTTGTATTGAATTAAACACCATAAGTTTCTAATATATATCCACTAACCATATAAATTTCAAGACCCTAGGGTTAATGGATCGTATTGCTCCCGAACATACCCAAATTCAAATTCACGTTATTAGAAAAACTGTTTTCTGTATTATCGAATTAAAATGTGGATACAATAATTGCTAGACCAATATGTACCAACCTTGTAGATTTCAAGACTCTAGGATTACCGGATCGTATATCTCCCATACAAATATTTTGGTCTCAGCCGGTTCAAATGCTGTATGTGTATTGACGTAGCAATGGGTCTTAAAATATTGAGAAGCCCTTATTTATAAATGTTAAAATGTTAAGTTAACGGATGTCCCCAAAATCGCTGGTCAGTAAATTAAACATAAAAAAAAACCAGAAAGTTAGGAAAAAACATCGAAGTATTTTCTGACTCCTATCAACTAAACATTTCCGAATTCTTCTGGAAACTCATTTAATAAGCTAGGCCATGTAATTTACCTACCGTAACAATAGAAGCATATCATCTTTAATACATTTATCAACTATGATTTCTTCTTTTTTTAATAATTTTTGAATGAAGGAGCACTAAATTTGGATACGAGTAGATGTTGCTTAATTAACTGTACTTTTTATCATCTAATCCCCTAATTATAAGAAAAAGTGTTGTTGCTTGCATTAGTATACAGAAACATTGATCTAACCGGGACATAATTGTTGTCCAATCTCAAATAAATAAATTTTGTCTCTTTAATAAAAGGTATAAAATCTTCTGTGTAATCGAATCGAATTCATACGACTCTTATCAGAAAAGCTTTCTAGCGTAACAATAAATTTTGTACCCACAAAAAAATAAACAATTAATACATAAATAGGTTTTATATATTGTATTATGATATAACTAAAGAAAAAGAAGAGATAAAATGGAAACCATAAGGAAGTTTTTCTTATTTGCTACCACGGAAGTTTTAAATGTTTTTCTCGCACAATTTTCAATTCAAACATAATGAATGCAGAAAAAAATAAGATAAAATTTAAAAGAGAAAATATCAAAATATGTCAATTATTTTTTTAATATAAGTTTATTTGCTATCTATCTAGAGACAATCAGAAAATGTTCGTAACAATAATGTATATCACAGGATAGACAAGTAACAAAAAATCTAATCAACTTGTTAATATGCTTAACTGACATTTTTCTATAATCATCCTTAACAAATGGTACTTTGAGATCTTTATGGAGTTGGAAATTGCTCACATAGCAAGACGTAGAATCACAGACTGATAACTTTGCAGTATGTCAATAACTTGGAATAACTTGCCGTTGTTCATAGTTGCATTATTGCATGCATATGTTCTCAATGGCTTCAGAACTGCCTTACACAGTCGAACTTTATTTTCTAGGGTAAGTTGAGACGTGGTCAAAGGAGCCAGTATATTTTTTTTCCTTTTTAGGGTTTAGGGTCGAAGTTAAACTTCTTCTGACTTGTTTCTTGTATTTATTTTTTTTTTTTTGTTAATTTATCATTAACATTTAGTGACAATTATTTGTCATAATTAATTCATTACTTAATTTAATTAAATTAAGCTTTACTTCGGAACAAGGAAACATCATTTATGCTATCAGTAAAGACCAAGTCTAATGCTATTAGCTATGTAGTTTACTTGCTGAAGGGAAGAATCCAGCAATGAGTCGACAAACTCACAGCTTACTGATGAAATTACAGAGTTACCATTATCATTAAAATCTCCCATGATTAAGATCTTGTCAGTATCTTTGATGGAAGAAAAAGCTTTCTTAATAGCAGTCAGATGTAATAAGTAAATAGATGCATCTGACGCAGGTGGGATATAGGAGCATATAATAAATAAATTAGAATTGATAAATGAAACCTTTACACAAATAAACTTATGTCATCGGTATTATCAATAGTCACCAAATTAGAAGAATAAGAAGCTCTAACAGAAATCAGAACTCTACCACCAACGCGATGAATTCGATCTCTTCTAAAAGTTGAGTAATTGTTGTTAAGCAATTCAGAATTAAGAACATCTGGAGGAAGTCATGTTTCTACAAATAAAATTATATCTGAATCAAAAGAGAAATTATTAGTGAATAGTCTATTCAATTTACAATTTAAACCTCTGACATTTTGAAAAGGTATGATTAAACTGAGGTTGGATGGATCCAAAGGAAGGGCTGCTTGAGGGACAAGTCGGGTCTTCTATACATATAGATGATATACAATAAGACACCGACTTCTATAGAATGCGAGTACATAAAATGCCTCTGCATTTAATAGTAAATATTTGGATATTGTTATCCAATATATATATTTGGATATTTATATCCAATATCACTATTATGGTTTCTTTTTTGTAGTAATTATTATTTAATTGATCCCCTGTGCCTAGAAAAAAAGTTACTTGAGTCAATTGGTTCCAAATTTAAAGAGAGAATCATCGTGAAAGTAAGTGTAATGCCATTATATTTTTGTTCATATTTGTCGAACACAAATCGGAGTTGGATCCTTAGCCCTTCCATTAGCCCTTCATACTTACTTAGTAAAATGAAACCCATGAAAATGTTAAATTATTTATTTATTTAAATTAAATTTTAATTTGCAACACATTTCGAATATTTGAAATTAAGTTTTGGATTTTATTGGGTTGGTCTCAATTGAAATGTGGTGAATTGGTTACCATGGAGTTGTTGTTGTTGGTGGTGATAATAATGACGATGATGTATTTTTTCTCTTACATATGTTAATCTTATAGCATTTCATTTTTCATTGTTTGTTGTTGATGAAGTCCAAACAATTTTTGCGTGTAAAATGAAATTTATTTAGTGTAATGTAAGCATAAAATGCCACAACCTTTGGGATTTTAACCAGAGCAAAAGCAACCCAAATCAACTCAACTCAACTATTGTAGTACTACAACAATGGAAGTATAGAAAAAATGCAGAAAAGGTCGCATAATCCACCCACCCTCTGTGTTATTATAATGCTAACCATCCATTTTATCCTAAGTAAGTCCTAACTGACGACGCACCCATTTAAAGAGACTCAATTTGTTTAAGTTTATTTGATGCTTTGCCCTCACCATCATGATCATCACCATCATTACTATAATGATGACCATGTTGACTATGGCACAATGATAAAGATGATGACAATGACGATGTTGCTGCTGCTTACCATCTTCATCATCATCTGCTTTTGGTGTTGCAGGGGTGTGTTCACCCTTGTTGCGTTGCGTCACACCCACAGTTTCTGTTCCTTTGTTGTCGGCGTTAAAAGTCACGATTATTCCAGCAGCGCCATCGTTAAGCGTCCCTGCTAATGATGACTTTTGGGATATAAACACACGAAAGCGTGCTTACCTCACCCTCTTCCATTCGCCTACCTCCTCTTAGTGTCTCTATCCCATGTCATAAGATTATCATTGTTCAGCTTCTCGGGTGCGTCGTCCTTTTGGGCTTGGTTCAAATTCTCCTTCAAGAGTACTGAATACTGAATACTGAGTTTTGGGTTTTTGTTTTTATTTTCCGTTTTGTTTACACATATTTTCCTCTCCTTTGCGTGAAATTAAGTAATTGGAGAAGGATGATTCAGATGGCTTGAATAGATGTTAAAAGTTCATGAGTTTACACAATTCACAATTTAACAATACTACGAGTATGTTTGAAAAAACAAAAGGACAAAGTATCTAAGCATGATTTAAATACCCGTAAAGTGCAGATACATACTTAGCGAAAGTTAATGAGATCTTTCCCCTATCAATCGTTTACTCATACAATACTTACATACATATGTAGAAGAAAGATTGTGGGGGAAAGCTTCCAGTCTCATGAATATAGTATAAGAATATATTTTCAACTCAATAGCCATATGATTGAATCTTCTTAAATTCCCTTCCTTTTAATATGTATGTAATAAATAATCTATAAGCAGAAAAGATCATAGACCCCCAGTCTCTCCCATCTTAAAAAGTTTGTTATTTTTTTATATCGGAAAATATCTAATATAATAATATAATAAATATAAATATAAATATATAATATATAAAACTAGAAAGAATGTTATCTTCGACTATGCCGAAGATGAAATACTCTATGTTTCATTGTAGTCTTTAAGCTTTATTCGCAACAAAATGGGTGGTTTGTAAGGGAGTTTTCTAAAAAGAACATGAATTCAAATGGGTGGTTTGTATGGGAGGTACCTCCCTCCTAGTTGGTCGATTTGGTTGATTCCAACCAATATACAGCCCCTGTGTCAAAAACTTATAGTGTCTAAATTTCAGTTCAATAGTCAATGAATCTTAAAGTTGCTTAGGTTATAATAGAATATTAAAATATATTGTTCATTCACGTAAATTATTAATTACTCATTTTACAACAAAGCTTATTGGAAGAAACACCCAATTAACGCATAGGGGTATGAATAATGCTAGTTCTATATAAAGCTAAATGACTTTAACTTTTATAGTCAAGTCAATTTACTCAACGATTCAGATGCAAACTAATTTATTTAATATTAAGTATTAATGAAGGTTATAAAGAGCTGGGCTGATCTTTTAATACTCTAAATCTGTAACATGTCTTCTTGTTATGATGATTATATTGAATTGTTTCCAATTTTTTTGTACATGGAAAAGTGTTGACTTATCATATACTTAGTTCAATGTTTAATTACATTTTTTCATGAGATACATACTACATACATACAGACATAGTTGAAAGTAATGAATAGTGAATCTGGTAAATGCAGCAAATTTGTGGCGCATGCGCAATCTCTCATTGTTTTTAGTACTTTGATGTTGTTGGTGGTTTGTATTGTTACCATCATCATCATAATCATCATCATCATCAGAAGTTTTGCTGCATGTTTGTAATTAATAAAATCAACAAGAAAATAAAAACACAACTCAGTATAACAAAAACAACAATGAGTGAGGAGTGAGTAACTCCAAGTCATGGTTTAACTGCATTTTGATGGCTGCATTTTGGCGCACGCGCCGCCACTAACTAAAACTCACTCATTCATTCAATCAATCCTCCTCGAAGCACCAGACCCCCCGAACCATGTCCCAATGATGATGGTTTGATGGTTTGTTGTTTTTTTTTTTTTTTTTTTTTTGTGTTGTTCATTCGGTACTGCTACTTCTGCTTCTCTTTTTCGTCTTCATGTTTACCTTGAATGCGATGCAATTTTGTATCTGTAAGATACATAGATAGATGGATAGATACATTTACCATGTGCCTGCGCGCTGTGCTGTGCTTCTTTCATTGGTTTTTCTTAAGCATTTTCGATCTTTTTGTTTGCTTTTTACAATTGTTTTGTTTTGTTTTGGTTTTTTGTTATATTTTTCGCAATTTTTTTCACTAATGATTTTTACGCCAGTTTTATATAATAACAACAAAAACAATAATAAAAACTTACTTACCACTTACAACTTATAAATAATTTCATAATTAAAATGGTGCAACATATTTGTATCTTGTTGCAGCAGCGTCTCTACAACTATATATTTTATATACACATATATAATGTAGATATTGTTGATGTTGCTGTTGTTGCATGTTTGATTTTATTTGTTTCTCTTGTTAATGTTATTGCTATTTTTGTTATAATTTTAATATGCATTTTAAACATCAAACAACAAACAATTTACCACACGTTAAAAGGAAGTTGAAATTGAAAAATATGAGAAGAAACACTACCGCCTTTGTCAGATAAAAACAAAAAAACAAAATAATATACCGAAAACAAACATAGTACATAGAAGGAAACAAACACGAGTTTATACAACAACAACAACAAAAGAATTGGCAAAATTGAAAAGATACATGACAAAATATTACACAAACTTCGATTCCATTGAATTTTTCAAAATCATTTCACATACTGAATAGCTTCAAAAAAATCGGCAAAGTGCGAGTCAGACTTGTACACGGAGGGTTCCGTACCAGATTGTGGTTTGTATGGGTGGTACCCCCTAGTGGTCCGATTTTATTGAATCCAACAAATGTACCGCGCGTATATTAAACTCTTATTGCGCCTAAATTTCTCTTTTTATTCGAAACTCTTTCTTTATTTTCTTGGCCTTGCGTGTAGTATTTTCAAGAATTGCAGGCCTGACGTAGCGAAAAATTATTTCTTCACAACCATTTGCATCGGCAAATCTCTTAAAAAACTAAAGAAACTCTCAATTGTCTTGGTATCTGCCCTTGATTAATTTTTCTATTTCTGTAACACGCTTGACAACCAATGCTTTAAAGTTTTCTTTCAATATTTAGTTAAATTCGGGATAAATTTATATTCTAAGCAGGTATTAAATTTAACTTGTTTTAATGGAACTGTTTTCGGGAAGAGTATGTCCATAAATTGAAAATAGTAACAGCCAGAGCATATCTCTTCCACTTTGATTAAGTTTGTGCCTAAACTTTTATTGACCCAGGCCAACATGTCCTGACGAGATAAACTCTCTTCAACCGAAGTATTTGCTATGTAAATTACATTTACAGCCTTCATAGTGTTATTGCCTACAGAAAGGAAAAAAAGAAAGAAAGATAAATTTTAAAAAATCCTATAGATTAGCATTATTTACCGTGAAAATTCTCCATTTTAAAAAACCACACAATAATCTTCAGAATGGAGCAAGAATGGAAAGTAGTAGATATAGAATGAATTTAAAACTGTCTTAGCCTTCTGGTGTCAATAGAATCAGAAGAAAGGTCAAATTTGAAACCGTCTTTGCCTTAACAGAATCAGCGCTAACGCACCCAACAAAAACGTCTTATTTAATTTTGAAATGTGTGTGTTTTTGACATAAAATCTGTTTGTTCTTTCTAATTTTCGTTGTTTTCCGTATGAAAATATAAAATCAAGTAAATTGATTTCGAGAAGTTACGAGCGATATGTATATTAAAAGTTTGCTTTGCATAAAATCCGGATAGGAATTGATGGGGGAGTTGACACAAAAAGACGTATGCTTTGTCATATGTAGATACTATTAGTGCCTGATCCATATTCACCAACCAAGTAAACTTCAAGAGCCTAGGATTACTGGATCGTATAGCTCCCATTCAAATATTTCGGTCTCAATGTTTAAATGTTGTATGTACGAGTATACAGATTTGGATTAAAAACATATTCAAATGCATTAAAATCTAATTTTCGAATTATCCTTATCATCATGAAATAGTCAAAAATCAGCATAATTGCACTAACCAAGTAAAAGACAAAGAGACTTTATCATGATTTGAGCACTGGCGCCATTAACGCTTTCTTATTGACAAAGAAATGTAATGATCATAATTTAAGTTTAAAGTCAATGTTTCAAAACGTCTTATGACTATGAACCCGAGCTTATGGTATATTCTTTCAGCAGTTTGTATTTTAATATCAGATATCCAATTATATACTTTTATTAATATACAAGAATTATGATGTTCCATTATTTATAAGAAAATACAAAGTACACTTTTGACAAAATCTTTTGATTTTGATGTAATCGGGTTCCAAGATCGATCACGGCGGGAAATGGTTATGTTCTTAGCGTATACGGAGTATCAACTATTCACAAGCATTTCCACAGAATCTCAATGTTTCTACAAAATTATAATTGCTTCCACTCAACTGGAAACACTTTTTAGTGTTCCGGACTCAAAGGGTACCAAAAGGAACCCTATTACAGAGACTTCGTTGTACGTCCGTCCATCCTCGGGTCATGTCTCATGAACCGTAATAGATAAAGAGTTGAAATTTTTCCAGGCGTTAGCTACACATAGCTAAAATATTTTCAAAAACTTAAAGGGGTCCCCATTCACGAAACATTTTGGTTTGTATGGAAGCTATATGATCCAGTAATCCCACGATCTTGAAATTTAGATGGTTAGATGGTGGTTATAATTAGAAACTTATAATATCGAAACTTCAGTTTGATCGGTCCACTAGAGATGGTACCTCCCATACAAACATCCACTAAAATTCAAGTTTTTTTTAGAAAAACTTTTTTGTTTTTTTCACTATTGAACAGAAATTCAGGCACAATAAATGTTTAACATAGGCGCAGTACATTTTTTGAAATTAATAAAATCGGACCACTAGGTGGAGTACCTCTCATACAAAACCCAAGCTGGTACGGAATCCTCCGTGTACGAGTCTGACTCGCACTTGGCCGATTTATCAAAATTTATAATGATTCAATTTCTTCTAAAATTTGTATTTTAGTTTAGTTGAATGTTACTATGAATCATCACTAATCCACTTTAAACCTCCTAAGAAAGTGTGCAGTAATACAAAAGAGGTTCCATGATCTTTCTCTCAGCATTCTGAAACAAACTATAGAAGTTTGCATTTATAATTTACGTGAAAGTCCCACTCCCATTTTCCTTATAGTTCTACTAGAATATATTAGATTGGGAAATGGCGGGAGCTAGTCATTTGATTCAATGCAATAGTAATGCATCTTACAACTACAACTACTCCGAAGTTCAGGTATTCATTAGGAATTCCTAGATTTTCTTCTAAATAATGATTGCCTTGTTATTAGAGGAAACTGAAAGCAAATGCTCTACTGTTTCCGTCTCTACATTACATAATCTAAATTGTTAGCATTGTGACTTATTTGTCAATTGCATTAAAAAAGTCGCCTGGCTTGTTGACCCAAAAGTTAGTGCGCTGGGCTAACATCCCAAGAGTTGCAGGTTCTATTCCCGCTCAAGGTAAGTCTGGTTCTGCACTTTTCTAATTTCCTCCTTTTGTTCTTAACTTTCCCCTGAGGCCTCTGTCGCTATTGTTCATATTAAATACTAGATTATAATTTGTAATTATATTCTTAGTTCTAATAAATAAATAAATTAAAAAAGTATGTAAGTATTTCTTAATTCTACAATGTCCTAAGCATATACCTACAATACTATCTACATTAAGGAATTCAAGATTACTCGTATGGCGAACAATAAATTTTAATGCTCAAAAACTCAAAGAAAATATATGTAGAACATGACATATGAAAATACTTATAGTCTTAAACTACATAAAATTCAAAAACAGAAAAAGAGAGGAAAAACAGAAAGAGATACTTATTTGCATATACATAAGACACAAGATTTATGTATAAAAGATACAAAAATACAAGAAAAACAAAAACAATAAACTAACAAAGAAGCTTGAAATTGGAATAACAAAAGCGAATACATATTCCCATGTAGGACAACTATAGATACAACAAACGGCATACAGAAAGTAACCAAACTAGAACAGGAAAACCAACTCTACTCTACTCTTCTTTGCTCTCATTGAATTAGAATGGATGTAATGTTATGTGGTATGGTGAGGAATAGATATGGAAATGGACATGGTTAATGCAAACTGGACATTGCATTGTACTTTCGTGGCAAAAAGGAGGAGAACATTATCTGAAGACAAACGGAAATAAAATGAAATGTAAATTAGATAAACGAACGCACATTAGCCTCACTGACCCTCGCCTCTCCATGAGAACAAAGATCAAAAGTAAAAGAAGAGCAAACCCATAAGATCAGAGCAGAACAGTGCAGAACAAAACAGGCTTCGATCTCGAACTTAGACTGGATCAAATAAGATCAGGGTGCATGATCTTATTATTATGCTTATTTCGTTTCATTTTTTAATTTAAACTTGCTGTTGTCGATCCCGTTGCGCGTTGACCATTGTCCAGTGTTCAGTTTCATTAAACTCGAAACGTTGTTTAAATACTAAAAATCTAAGAGGGCTAAGGCAACGAACAACTTTAAAGAATGGTAAAGTCAGTCATATGCAATATTTTAAGGGTTGCAAATGCAAGGATAACAAACCTTTCGATTTGTCTCTTACTAGCCTAGCCCTATTAAAATGAGTTCGCTTCACTTATGATTCCCGGTGTTAATGTTAATGAATGTGGACCCTTTGAATGCATCGAATAGATCGTGCGACCTTGTGAGCAGCATATGAAGTGAGCGGCCTTTTTCTGGTCAGTCTGAGTTAATTTATTACCGGTGGCCTCTCTTCCCTCCCTTTTATTCCTGAGTTTAGTTGAATTGGGTTGAGTTAGGTTGGTTCGCTTCGATTTGGTCAATAGGTTATCCTGTCCCATTTGAATACTGTGAAATTGGCATTGCCTCTTAAACTCGAAGCAACTATGGAAGATGCATACAACAATCTTCACATCCTTAAGCATTACACGCTTGATCAAATCAAAGAAAGGGTTTCTTATACGAACGGAGACGGACGCGAACACGAACTCATATTTCATTTTTATGAATGTCTTTTGCATCTTTTTTGATCTCGACCGGGCATCAAGCAAATAAATATGTTACGCTGGTCATCAGGCAATTTACAATTTGATCCGAAATTCGTAGCAGATTAAAATTTGTTTTATGATTACATCACAAGTCCACCCATCCCAAACCATCCATCATTCATTCCATTTACCTAAGCAACAATTCGTTGACCGTTAAAATGATAATTTATGCATTTTAAATTATTCAACTATAATAATTTCGATTAGATTTTAGACTTTAGGGTTAATAGCTGCACTTGGCTTTAATTGATTTTATTGTACGTGCGTGTACACAAAAAGTAAAGTATTAAAGAATTTGAGAACAACGAAATGGAAAACTTCTTTTGTTTTTGCTTAATATCGAATTAAAATTGAAATATTGAATTTACAGTATTTAGTATGAATGGGCACTACAAGTTCCACAGGTGGACTTAGGTGACAAAGCTGCAAAGATGAAACAAGCCAAAACTGTGTGTGTGTTTGTGTGTGTGTGTTTTTTTTTTTTTTTTTTACCGATGGGGAAGCATTAAAAGCCGAACGAATCTACTATTCGAAGTGTGGGACTTGCACCCACTAAACCCCACCGTCCCAAGTCCTACAGTCCCCCTGGCACTACCGCAAAGCATTACGTCAAGGAGGAAAGAGGGAGCATAACAGCTCAAAGTCTGCTTTTACCCCATGTAAATCAAAAACAAATTTACGTTAAAACTACTTGTCAATATCAAACTAATGACCTAACACGTCTTCGTTCGTCTGAACTCGTCGTAATCGTTCAATATGCCGCAGCTCTGTCATAATTTGAGCTGCAGCCTGACTTACCACATCCCAATTCAGCTGTGATTCACACATATGCCGGATGCAGTTCGACACAGTCGGCACTTCACCAAACGCAGATGAGATCATTGATCTAGCAAAATCAAATCTTGGGCAATGCAGGAAGACGTGTTCTGCATTTTCATTTTCGCCTGTGCAAGTCGGACAGAAGGGATCATCATCATATCCCCGCTTATACAGATATTCCTTAAAGCACCCATGACCGCTCAAGAACTGGGCTAGGTGATGGTTGACCTCTCCAAATTTTCTGCTCACCCATTCTTCCACGTTGTTAATAAGCCGATGGGTCCACCTGCCTTTGTCAGAGCTTTGCCATCTCCTCTGCCACTCCACTACTGAAGGCCCTTTCATCTATCCTTCTCACTTCACCAGTGCTCCTCTTAGTTTCAAAAAGCCGACTTATTTCTGCAACAACTATGTCAACAGGCATCATACTCGCCATGACCAGGATTGCATCACTGGATACCGTTCGAAAAGCAGCACAGACGCGGATTGCACATGATCTGTAGACTGAGTTCACTTCTCTCATGTATGAGTGTATTTTACTAGCATCAAACCAAATCGGCGCAGCATAGACTAGAACCGACGTTACGACACTTGCTAACAGCCGTCGCTTGCGTTCCCGTGGTCCTCCATAAGTCGGCATCAGGCTTAGAACAGCTCCTGATATTTTTGATGCTTTAGCAGCTGTTAGTGTCAAATGTTGCTTGAACGTCATTTTTGAGTCCAATTCCACTCCCAAATACCTCAAAGATGGTTTTGATACAATTTCGAGGTCGCCAACAGTTACGCTAAGGTGTTCCGTCAGTCTGCGTTTGCTGACAAGCAGTACTCTGTTTTGTGCTCAGCTAGGCGCAGATCTTTTTGACTCAGCCAGACACCAACTCTCCTAACAGCATCGTTGCAGTCAAACCTGAGCTCGTCAATAAACTTAGCCACAACCACAATTACCAAATCATCGGCAAAGGCCACCACCCTTACGTTGTTTGGCATTTTAATATTTAGGACGCCATCATACAAAGCATTCCATAACAGGGGGCCTAAAACTGACCCCTGCGGTACACCTCCTGAGACTTCATACTCGAGCTCTCTACCCTCCGCACAGTAAGTTAACCGTCTTTTGCTAAAATAGTCGGCTACCACTCGGATCAGGTACTGTGGAACGTTGAACCCTCTAAGAGCTTCCATAATGTGCTGCCACTTTGCAGTGTTAAATGCGTTTTGGATATCGATCGTCACTACAGCACAATATTTCTTAGTGCCACCTTTCCATCGCGTACCTTTAATGGCGTTTTCGGCGATGTCCTTGACCACTTTCATTGCATCAATCGTTGAGCGCCCCTTACGAAAACCATATTGATGTTGTGAAAAGCCACCAGCAGCATTTATTGCAGTTTCTAAGCGATCTCGCACAATCCGTTCAAATATTTTTCCCACAGAATCCAACATACATAAGGGCCTATAAGAAGAAGGCTCCTCAGGTGGCTTATTTCCTTTTGGTATTAGAACCAGCTTTTGAATTTTCCATCTATCCGGAAAAATTCCCTCATGCAGGCAACAACTATAAAGCTTCCTAAAGGTGTCCGCACGTTCAAGCATAGCAAGTTTCAGTACTTTATTGGGAATCCTATCTGGCCCTGGTGCCTTCGAAGCCTTAAGTGTCTTCGCCAATTCTAACACTTCCGTCGTTTGAACATCCATTACATCTCCACTGTGGTATGAGTCGGTATAGCTCAGGTTACTTCTCTCATAGCGCGGGAACAGTGTTGTCACAATCCTACGTAGCAATTTAGGGCAAGTTGGCTGTTTTGAATTGCCACCTTTCAGCTTTTTGGTGACAACTTTGTAACTTAACCCCCATGGATCGATTTCTGCCGATTCACACAGCTCGGCGAAGCAAGATTTTTTGCTGTCGCGTATAGCATGTTTAAGCAGACGCCGCTTCAATCTAAACTGCTCCTGTAGAAGACTTCTAAGTTCATCATTCCTACACCGTTGATATACACGGCGCGCATGGAGACATTGGGAACGGAGGTCTGCAATATCCTGATTCCACCAGTAAACAGGCTTCCGTCTATTTGTCCCAAATTTTCGTACCATAGAGGCATCACAAGACATAGCAAGTGCCTGTGCTACATTCTCTGCGAAAATATTCGCAGGCACAACCGGTAGGGACCAGTCGTTCCAGATGTATGTGAATGCCTCCTGATCAAACGTATGTTGCTTCCAACCACCAAAAACACTAGATCTGCAAGTATCAGCGTCAGTGCGTCTATGTGTGTCGAGATCGATGATAATAGCATGATGGTCACTATGCGTATATGTCTTGCTGACTCGCCAAGAGGATTTCCGCAGGAGATTACTATCCATGAAACATAAGTCTATTATGGACCCTCTTGAACCCTGCTGGAATGTCTGCACTGTGGTGTTGTTTGCCACAAAAAGGTTCAACGAAGACATGGCGTCCACTAATATACGACCTCTAGAATTTGTCCTACTGCATCCCCATGTTGTCGACCACGCATTGAAGTCCCCAGCGACTATAATTGGACTTTTTCCTCTAGCATCCTGTACCAAGCTATCAATGACTCCTTCAAACTCGTGTATATCCAGCCGGGGAGGAGTATAGCAGCTGTATACATGAGTTCCAGCAAAGTTTGCTCGCACGTAGAACTGGTCTGATTTCACATGCATTCCCAACGGTATATCTTGACCGCAAATCCAAACTGCTGAAGTGCTAGTCAAATCAGATAGCCATTGTTGTCCAACAAAATTTTTGTATTGCTCACTAAGTATAGCAATATCAATCTTAGCTTCCTTAACGTGCTGCACAAGAAGATCCTGCGCAACTGCACAATGATTGAGGTTTAATTGTAGTATCCTCATTAATTGCGCTTCTTCACAGCTGCCTTATAAACACGACATTCCGTGCTGCGTGCATCGTGTTTTTCTGAGCAAAACATGCACTTCATGGATCCTTTACAATTCCTCGCTAGGTGACCTTCCTCACCACATCTGTAACACAATCGTGTTCGATCCACGTCATTTTTGCAATTGCGCCCAATGTGACCATATTCGAGACATCTGAAGCATCTATTCACCGGCTCCTTGTCTGCCTGTCTGAGTCTGCATAAGACCCACCCGATTTTAATCTTCCCTACTTCCAAGACCTTCTTGGCATCAGCTGCAGGCAAGGATATAAAAGCCGTCCGAGTTCCACCGTATGCATTTCGGATGCTCCGGATTGCAGATTCATTGATGGATGAAATATTGCATGCCTCCCTTATCGCCTCGCAGATTTCATTTGCCTCAGTAATCTCATCCAAGTCCTTGCACATGACCGTTATCTCATGCGATTTTGCTTTTATCTCTGCCACCTCTCCAATAGCATCACTTAAGGTGGAATGGAAAGATTTAAGCTTACTTTCCCCATCAGGCCTCTTTAACTGCAAATAAAGCTCTCCTTTCGCCGTCCTTCTTATCTTTGTGGTGTCGTTGCCCAAAGCCTTTAACTCGGGGTTACCTCTCACCTTCCGGAGAATGTCAGCGTATGTCACATCACCCTTTGCCGCAATGATAATCGCTTCTGGCTTAGCTCTTAATTTAGAGGCATTGCTTTTCTTGTTACTGACAGTAGTCCATCCTATTTTGTCTGAAGACACACTTTGTTCGCCAGACTTAAGAGTTGCCTGGGGTACCGCTGCGCCGGAATCATCACCTTGTAATGGCCGTTCCGGATTACTTTGTCGTCCTGGATTATCCTTCCGCACAGGTTTTTTCTTCTGCGTCCGTGCGGGCTTCAAGGAGACGCCTACTTCAATATCTGTTTGAGATTCTGCATTATTTGTAGCCTTATAAGCATTAGCTTCAATTGTATTCATATTTGCATCATCCATAACCTCAAGAAATACCGTTTTGATCAAACGGCCCAATCTCTTAATTTCATGGTGAACATTGTGTTTGTCACGATAGAATTCGATGAGGTTATCAATCGTAACACCCAGCTTTATCATCTTTGCCTCAAAAGACACACCATTTGCACAATCCTTCATCAATGGATTTGCATCATGCCCAGACTGAGAGTTCATCGTATTCGTCTCCAAATCATCATTACGTGGAAACCGAGGTGTTTTCGTACTGCTTCGAAAAGGGTCCGGAATATCCTCATAACCCATATTCGAAGCCATATAGCGATTTTATTTAATTTTAATTTTAATTTTTATTTTTATTTATGTGTGTGTGTGTGTGTGTGTGTGTGTGGAACCATTTTGTGTGGAAACATTTTCTTAAGTCCTTGGGAGTTTGGCAAACCGGTTAACCTAGCCATTTTTACAAAGGCTTCAAGGCATCTGCGTAAACTCTACCTTAAGTCGAGACGCCTGTTTATTCCATCATATCCGTTATAACAAAAAGAAACAACTGAACCTCAAACTAATCAGGATGAGCTGGCTCTTGAGGCACAATTCAAAATTAAGCACAAATAACAAGCTCCTTCATTACAAAACCATCCTCAAACCAGTATGGACTTATGGCATTGAACTTTGGGGCACAACTTCAAAATCAAATGCCAAAATTATACAAAGTTTTCAGTCCAAAGTTTTAAGGAGGCTTGTCAACGCTGAATGGTATGTCCGCAACTCAGTCATCCACAGAGACTTGCAGGTGTTAACTGTAAATGAGGAAATTGTGAGCCGCAGTAAGAAACATGCTCTTCGACTTGATTCACATGAAAAACACCTAGCTGTCAATTTGTTAGACAATAGCTTGCACACTCGTAGGTTAATGCGTTACCATCCCCTGGATCTCCCTTTCAGATTACCGGAAGACTAAGCGATGTTCTTCAATCAATAATATATTTAAATATAACTCTTAAGTAACATGTCATTCTCAACTCATAAAATTCGCTGGTTCTCCCTTTGGGAGAGTTGCAAATAAAAATACAGTTAAAAAAAACAAAAAAATATCCGTTATAAATAAAAAATAATAATAATAATATATTTGGATCAAAATAACATTTTTTCGCCTGATTTCTTTTTTTTTTTTTTTGTTTTTGGTATTTTATTATGCACTATTTCTCGAAAAATGTTTATTTATTTATTTATTCATCAATATCTACTCTGCCCCCTTCAATATCTATTTTTCACTTTTTGCAATTTTCAAATTTCTTTTTGGTATTGCCTTGAGGTCTTGTTCTTTCCTCCATAGTACAAAACCATAGAAACACGAAAATGTCATATAGGGCCAAGTCCGGTGCATACAGTGGGTAAAGCATGAATGCGGTTTTGTTTGTGCGCAAAAGAATACGAACAAGCTATAGTCAAAATTTGTAAATCTCGAAATTTATTAAGGTATTTAAAACATTGAGCTACTTCCAACTTTTCTGGCCGTTTGGACGGCAAACAGCGGTTCGCAAACCAGCAGCCTATGCAATGCGCCGGCAGTTCGTTCAATGGCTAAAATGAAATGCATACTGATTTATCGAAAAAAAGTAATTTTCACTCATGAAGTACATTTCCATCATGCGATTTAACGCCGTGCGATTTCTTTCTTTGGGTTTGGAGAATCTCGGACTTATGCGAAAAGGACAAAAAAAATCTCTGACCTCAATCCCGAGATCCAACGCGTCATTGCTGAGATACAGCCACATCTTTACCAAAGTGTCATCGAAAATTTCATGAAAATTGCAATGGGCTGTCACCAGAGCCACGGATATGTCTACTTTATACAAACATCGCAACTCGCTCAAAACTAATTTCAAAAAATTACTCTAAAAATAGATTCGTCAGATTTTTTTCTATGGGTTAGAGTGTCAGGCTGACAAACCGATGGCATAGGGTTCGAATCCTGCTTTTATTTTTTACCTTTATATTGAAAATGATTGTTTTTTATTATATTGGAGCTATTTAGGCTAAAAGAATTAAAATGTCTGCGTGGTGTAGTGGTTAGAGAGTAGGACTGGCAAACCGAGGGCATGGGGTCCTGCATTAGGAATATTTTTTTTCTATTTTTTTTTTTTTATATTGAACACAGCCACGCTTTGCTGTGGCCTTTCAAACAACAAATATAACTAAGTAAAAACGAAATGATTAAGTTTTGCAAACACATTGATGATAATGAACAACAAATACACATAATGATGATAATGATCAACAAACTAAAAGTGAAGCAACAATTAAAATTAACAGCATGTAAATCTTTACGAAATTCGTAAACTCACACATACACCTTAATTTTTGTCTACTTGGAATATTTCTGCTCTCTAAATATTTATAATTATAATTATTAATTGTTATTAAAATATTAATTATTATTATTCAAATGTCTGCGTGGTGTAGTGGGTAGAGAGTAGGACTGGCAAACAGAGGGCATGGGGTTCGAATCCTGCATTGGGATTTTTTTATTTTTTTTTATTTTTACTTAATTCTTTCTTAATAGAACTCTCATTCTCTCATTAATGCATTCATGAGCGAAAACATCCTGGGTCCTCACGAGTTTGCATAAACAGCAAAAATGCAATATTTTACTACTCAGTGAGACGTGGATGGGTAACGATCAAGGGTTTCATATTCCGAATTACAAAAGACATATGTTCGTGCTGGAGGAGTAGCAATTTATAAAAATCACAGTGATACAATCAGCATTGTTAAACCACGTATGCATATAATTACGGAACCAATGGTACGAAGGTCAAGTATTGGCCACATTTGTTCCGCAACATGCAGGATGGGGAACGGTATACAAATAATAATGGCAGTTATTTATATATCATCAACTAGTTGAGTTCAAGACATATCGTTGTTCATCCATACATCACTTTTGGAGTTTAGTGAGGGGGGTTCTGCTCTACTTGGACAAATTTACCCAAAATTACACATATATGCTTTTGTTACAGTTTTTTTTTGTTACATTATATTGTATTATATTATATTATTGTATTTATTGTTTTAAGAAATTATATACGTCAGTTTCTAATAAATAATAAATAAAACAATAATATAAATGAATCATAAAAGAAAATTATAACATAAATTTTTCAATAAATAAAAATAATAAATAAAAATTTTGTTCTGAATGGAGCTGCGCTCTACACAGTGGTGTCCCACGAGACCTCTTTCTTTTTTTTAAATGGATAAGTATAACTCATAACAACACAAAAGATAAAATTCCACAGGGTTTTAAATCTTTATGAATTCTTTGATTAAACTCTAAGAAACTCTATCTAGCTGAGACATAATAGGTTATGTATCATCATCTCGATGACTAATTTTTTTTTGTCATTCCTTAGATTTTCCAATGTAAGTTAACGAACTACAATACATAGAAAAAGGCGCCAAAAAAAAGGACTTGCAACATATGCGAGCTACAAAATAAAAAGAAGGGATAAAGAACAGCAGAAGAGACGAAGGTCTAATTGCATGGACATTGACCAGTTAAGGATATACACGTTTGTATGAATACTAGTATGGGTTTGAGTGTGTGTATCTGAAGTATAACAGCGGAAAGACAGCCAGCGAGACGCTCGTTAAGGAAGAAGAGACATAGATTCTGCAACAACAAGAATGAAAGCACTATAGGCGACAGACTAAACGAAAGAAGGTCAGTTCCTCTATCTCTCTTTAGTATGTTCGAGAATAGAGTAAAATAAAAAAAAATAATTCCTTATGGGACCTCAAAAAACCGCGTATTTCTTTGCAGGATATCAACAACAAATACTTAATTCAATGTAGTGTAACGTTCGTTTGCGTGTTTTTTTTTGTTTTTTTTTTTTTTTTTTTTGTGCATGTCATCTTTTATCCTTTGCCCATGCCCTCCCTAATTACAAAGTCCAAGAAGTGTTCGGTGCGCGGGAAATGAGAGCAAAATAAAAAAAAAACAATGTTAAGTTTAGAAGAAAATGCAATAAGAAAGACAAATGTCGATTGGAACTGGAATGGATTTAATTTGCTGCTAACGGTCACTTATTGTACATTGTCCTAGAAAAATTTGCATTAAATGAAGAAAGAATAAAGAGGGAAGATGATGGTCAGTTTCTTTCGTTTGTTCGTTCCTTCGTCCTTTTTTGATAATGTTGATTTTGGTTTTTGTTGGTTTTGTTCAAATTATAAAACGTGAAAGCAGTTGAAAATGGTAAAAGTTGATAAAAGATGTAAAGGAATGGAAAGGAAACAACTCGAGGTTGAGAAAGAACATGGATTGAACTGACACTGGACATTGGTCACTGCATGATTTGCATAAACTTTTGATGTTGCCATGTCTGAATTTGGAGCAATGAACGAACAAACAATAATAGAAAACAATTATCTCTGAATAAAAGATTTTAGATTTTGTAACGGATTTCTAGAATTATTCATTACAACCCTTAAGTTCCATAATCATCTTTCTTTTCCAAAATATATAGATTATTAACACTACTGTGTTAAAGGAGAAGATCAAATTGTTCTTAATATCAACACTCTAAGTTTTATTAGAAGATCTATAGGATTCAATCATATTAGTGATTTATTCCTAACTTAATTTTTTGTGCCTAGAAATTGTCATTCTCTTTTCCTCTCTCTCTTTTCCTCTCTCTCTCTCTCTCTCTGAAATGCAATTGGTTCAGAAATTCAAACAAAAACAACCATTTTCAACCCAAAAATATACTGAATTCACCCATATCTACTAGTTCAAAGGTCAAAACAGCAGCCATTTAACCATTAAGTGCACAGTATCAAATATAAGAGGACATTTTTAATGAATTTCTTAAGATTATTTTCATTTTTCTTCGTCAATCTTCAACCCTACATTAACCTAAGAGAACCATAAGATCATCTGATCATGATGTTAGAGATCAGTAGAGATCAAGAGTAGTGAGCACAAATAAATATTTTTGTGTAATTTAATTTTTTTGGATAAATCATGGAAAAAGAATAAAATAACCATAACCATAAGACATATTCATCAACTCATTAAAAAAAGGCGAAAGGCAAAAGGACAATGGTCAAGGGTGGTGGTGGTTGTTGATGGTGGTCGATGGCCTTAGACGAGAGGAAGGAACAACCACCACTTATTGCAGAAAATCATGTAGCATTGAAAGGGGTTACTCACTCAAAAGAGATCTAAAATATAATGAAGAAAGGGCGAGTGAAAAGTGAGCACGAGTTGAAAAACAGGTTCAAGTTCACATTCAGTCTGAGTGAGATCTTTAAGATGCTGACACAGATATATAGACAGACAGACAGACAGACAGAAAGACACCTTTGACCATACGATCCTATTCTATTTAAGTATGTATATTTCGCATGACCATAGCACAAGGCTCTGTCCGATCTCTGGCATGCTCTCGCTTTGTTGATTTATGAGATCACATTAGCTGGGAACAAGGGAACAAAACAAAACCAAAGATGATTCGCTCCTTGGTCCTCTTACATACACACACAATCACAAAAGTATTGTAGATCACGAACCCCTTTATTGATGCAGCCGCTCTAATTCTATGGTACATAGATATACACATTTTAATTTTATGCTGGATCGTTACATTTATGGACCTTTTTCTGTTGCCTTTGTTTTTGCCATGGGATTTTTTCTTATATAGTCAAAGATGATAAGATTGTATTGCGTGTTAAAATCGCCGATTGTGTGTGTGCATGTGATACGACAAATGTTGAAAACCATAAGACATATGATCCTTAAAAGGATCAACAATAACGACAACAAAAACCATACAATAACTTGGCAGCATCCTGTTATCTGTAGCACAATGAATTTCATTCAATTCAAAAAAAATAAATTAATAATTTATATTTGTACAATACATATACATATTGATATCTGCTACTACTTTGAATATTTTTTAATTTTGTTACGATTAATTGCTTTAGTTATGTACAATTCATCATCCTCATTCATTCATTTATTCGAATATTTTGCATCGTCGTATTGTCTATCTCATCTCATAATTATCATCAACACTTCGCCATCGCCATCATCATCATTATCAACGTCATCAAGTATGTTGGATTGTAGGTGTCAACGAACGATAGAATGGATCGATGTTTGGATAGATGAATCAAATACATAGATTAATAGATTGATCGGTGATAGATAGATAGATAGATGAATAGATGGATAGAGAAATAAATGGTTGGGTGGATGGATTGATAGATGAATAGATGGTAATGGTCCGATGGGTAGATTGTGAGATACATTAATGGGTAGATAGATTGATATAAATTTATTGATGAATCTATGGTAAATTGATGGATGTTAGATGGATGGCTGGATAAGTAGATGGGTGGATAGATGGATATAAATGAATAGATAGATAGATGGTGAAATAGATAGAAGGATAGATAAATGAATAGATGAAAATATGTATGGACAAATGGTAGATGGATAGATAAAAACAAAAATTGATAAATGAATAGATACATATAATGGTTATATGGATGGATAGAAAATTTGTTAAATGGGTAATTGGGAAGATAGCTGGATAAATAGGAGATCAGTGAACAGATTCATAGATGTTAGTTGGTAGATGGTTACACGAATGTTTGGATCAATAAATAGATGGGCAGATGGACGGATAGAGAGTGAATTGAATGGATGAATGCATAGAAAGAGCAAAGGAGAAATAGTTGGATATTCCTTTCTATATAACCTATATTCATTTGATTTTAGTAATTAGTAAAATATATCCTTAACTTTCGCTAATCTTACTAATTATTCTGTGTCTATATAGTTATATTAGAAGTTATATTATTAAAGTTTTTATTTTTTCTTATTTTTTAATTTTTTATTATACAATATTTAATTAATCATCCAACATCTTTCGTTATCAGACACATTTTCCCACATTATATTATCCCATAAATACTAATATTTGTAGAAATTAGTGGTATGTGATAACATCCGAAAAAAGGGAAATTATTTAAATATTTATTGATCTTTTGAGAGAGGACAACAATGTTGGCCGTTGGCAGTTGTTAGTTGGCACCTGTGACCAGGCGCTTTCTCACACATTTTGACTTTAAGACGTTATCAAATCTACCAAGTCACACCCAGTTCGAATGCCTAAACTGATAAACAACTTAAATATTTACATAATCATTGAAAGAAAACAAACTTTAAGATTTTATTGACTGACATCTGACATAAGATTAAATGCAAGCAAATGGTTACAAAAATTGTAGTTAGTTATAATAAATATACTCGTATGTTGTACCACATTGTAGATGGCTCTGGCTCCGGCTCTGGCTCTGGCTTTATTTAAAGATGGTTAGTTATGTGAGTAACCATGGTATCCCTTTTATTGGTCGCTGTTACGATTGTTGTGGGATCAGTGATCTTCGCACCTACAATTATCGTGTGAAGGTTTAGTCAAGTTTCAATTTCAGTTTCCAAACTGATTGTGATTTTCTTCAATTCTATTTTTCATATTCTATTTTATGTTTAATAGAGTTCAATCCAACACAACCCAACTTATCTTATCGTATGAACTTAACACCTTTCCAGGCTGAGTGTCTTAATTCAGTCTGCCAGTCTCTCTGGCAGTCAGACAGGCAAACAATCAGTCAGTTGTGTAGCGCCGGTTGATCTCACATGCTCAAAGTTTCTCGTTCATACTAAAATATTGTGTTTGTTTATGTATTACTTGGCTGTCAATGACATGTTAAAGACTTTTCTGTTTTGTTTTGTTTTTTATAATTAAATTAAAGTCATTTGCTTCTATGTTTACAAGTTCTCTCTGTTCACCGCCCTCTAACGGCAATTGACCCATCAAAATTAAATGAAACAACCAAAAATACTGACCAAGTAGAGATTGTCTGTCGAAAAAAAAGAGACAATGAAATAAACTTTCTACGTTGTGACTTGATTTCTCCTTACTTGGGTCTTAAGAGACTAATCACTGCTCTTCTGTGTGTGTTATACGTTTCATTGTCTTGTCTTGCCTTAGCCAAAGGGTCAAAAGGTGCTGAGAACAAAATATTCTTAGCTTAATTTTTATTTGTGGGTTCTTTTATTTTGCGGTCACCAAAAAATCATAATTCACCCTTCTACGAATGGAATATATCATTTTGGCATGCTATTTGAAACACTTTAAAAAGACTAAACGTTGTAAAGGTTATCAATTACCATGCATACACCGATTCCTAGACAAAGATGATGAATTGTCTTTGGTTTCTCATGCGCCTACAGATGGAGTTTTCTTACAATCACCTTTTAACAGTCCCACTAGAGACCTGATATTTTATATATTAAGTTTAATAATCGTTTTAGTGAAACGTTGAACAGTCTCCATCCTAACGCGCTTTTGTCCTGCGGCTCCAACTTTGACTGACGAAATTAAAGCATTCAATATACAAGAGCATGATCCTTTTCTTGCAAACTATTCAGCCTCAGGTCCGCTGTGCATTTCTAAAGCCTTCTCATAGTCGACATACATAATTTTTATGTACACTACTCAGCCTTCTTCAATGAGAAGAGATTGCGGACAAATACATAACATAATTATAATTATTGAATTGAAAGTGCATTCCATTTTTGATCTAACCGAACTTTTAGACTTACACAAATTTATCTTTTAGTTTGTTTTAATTTTTATTCTTATTTTGTTATGAAGAAACACCAAAGAAATGAAAAAAAAAAATTGTGGTGATGCTGAAATTTACTTGAATTGTAAAACTGGTCCCATTTTTTGTGTGACAACATTTAAATACTTTAACATTACCACAGAACAATAACAATAATAAAGTTGGTGGATAGGTTATTTTACTTGTGGAGATTACATATACAAAGTTAGTATCAACGTATATAAAAATTATCTGGTTAAGAGTAACCACATTCATAATATATACTTTTAATCAGGCTAGTAGCACGTCTCTCCCTTTGATGTCCATTAAAAATTATACAAAATCTAATGAAGTGAGAAACTAGCATTTATATACGAACTAAAAGGATTTTCAAAATCTCAAGATCTGGGAAGTTGATTTATGGAAAATTAGAATACAATTTTAAGAACAAATTTTTTTTTTGTAAAATATTTTCATATATTTCTGATGCAACAAGGTGCCTCTTTTCGTTTTATTGCCCTGAACCTCTAAAGGACTTAGTCTGTCCACCAATTGGGAAACCTCCAACGGAACTAACAAATTACCCAATCCAAAGTACCAATCGCAAAAGTTTGCTTCGTATAATAAACCCAATGTTATAAAAGGAAAATGGGCCAAGTGCGAGTCAGACTCGTACTCGGAGGGTTCCGTACCAGATTGAGGTTTGTAAGGGAGGTACTCCACCTAGTGGTCGGATTTAGCTGATTCGAACAAATATACAGCGTCTTTATCACAAACTTATAGTGTCTAAATTTGTGTTCAATAGTCCAAAAACCAAAAAACTTTTTCAAATAAGAACCTGAATTTTAATGGTGGGTTTGTATGGGAGGTACCCCCTTAGTTGCCCGATATGGCTGATTCCAACAGATGTACAGCATCTTTATTAAAAACTTATAGTGCCGAAATTTCGGTTTAATTTCCCAAAACACAAAAATAAAATTCTAATAAAAATCTGAATTTTAATGGGGGGTTTGTATGGGAAGTACCCTCCCTGGTGTTCCGATCAAACTCAAATTTCGATATTATTAATTTCAAATCTACTTTCACTAACTAAGCAAATTTCAAGATCTTGGGGTTACTGGATCGTATAGCTCCCATACAATTCCATATGTTTCATTGGAATCTTTAAATTTTTGAATGAATTTTAGTTTCAGAATGTGTTGCTATTGCCCTTTGTTTTTCAATAAAAATATGGGTTTGGTCAGTGACGAACATGGAGAATGCTTTCACCATGATATTGCTGCATTTGAAAAGCGCAAATATTACTTACAGAGTTAACCCGATGACAAGGTGCAGAATCATCTTGGTAAATTGGACTTTCTTCCGTTTGTGTAACAAACTCTAGAGTAGAATTCTATCCTCCAGTATTGAAATGCACTCTGATTTATATTTGGAAACGCATATCACATATGTATATATAATTTTTCTGTTACAGACAATTACTAGCAGATTTATACTAGTATAAATATGTAGTCTTAATGTTAAATTAAGTTTTAAGTTTATTATACTAAATACATTATTTTTCTTAAAAGTATTTTATTGTCATTTGCCTTATATTTTATTGATTGTAAATACTTATTTCTCAACATTTCAATAAAACTTAATTTTCGTGAAATTAAATTGCTATCATCATCATCATCATTAACACTAAGGAACTAATGAACTTTAATATTGTTAGACTATTAACTATTAGAGGAGAAAAAGACAGGACTGGAATTGAATCGAATGAACTTCAATTATAATAAAAATAGAATATGAAAATGTTCATACACGTCACGTAATTGTTATTTTGTTGTAAATCCAATGTTCAGTATCCTTTAGTAGTAAAGAAAGTGATTTTTGTAGTACTCGTATAGAAGTATACTCATATAGAATTATCGTATATTTAATACGTAAATACATTTGTGTATCTGTGGTTATATTCGCATGACGTGTCCTTTCATTGATTGTCCAGCAGAATGACATGAAACCTACAAAAAACGACAAACACAAAAAAAAAAAAAAAAAAAAAACGAAGCGAAGCGAAGCGAAACTAATATGAGCACCCTTAAACCTAGAACAGAACAGATTCAGTTGGGCGGGGGTCTTCAAGCCATGTTTGTTCTTGTGTCCTTAACGTGGGTGTAAAGAAAGGAAAGTATAACACACCACCACCACCATTATTATCACATTGTACAGGATTATATACAGCGCAGGGACATGTAACATATGTAGTATTTGAGGTGATGCAGACATACGTGGTCGACGGTCAACGGTCAAAGCAAACTAATGAATTAAATCAGGTGCGTAGTTAAGCAAGAAAGGGTACACGAATGTATAGACTATCCAATAGATCTACAGATCCAACAGGCTAAGGATCTAAACAGATATAATGAAACTTAGCTATACAAATAAAAAAAAATAGTACAATATCATATATAACTCATTCAGTGTTAAGCAATGGAATCTAAGTTAGATTAGAGTGTGAATTCTATTATATTCCCAACGAACGAACATTTACTATAAAAGTAATATATAAGATATTTCTAATCCAATTGTAGGCTATTAATTAATAATTATAATCTAGTTGCTTTAGATTACCGCAATTTCTAATATAGTTTTTGCTTTGCCATATCTTCTGGAACCTTATCGGTTCCATAAAAGAACTTTAATGAGATGCATACATAGTTCCAATAAATTTCCAAATTCTTTTCGAGACTAAAATTGTCATATTGTATGTATAATTTAATATACATTCTCGTAATGTAGTAAGTATTGATATTTCCTTTTCTTTATGTGCTGTACTATATGTGTATGTAGTACGACGCTACTGGGATTTCCAGCGGTGCTGTTTAATGTTTACTGCTTCCTGGTTTGAATCGCCTGATTCAAAGTTGACGTGAGCCTTGACTGATTGACGCTGCGGCATTTCCGACGTCGTTAACTATGAGGACAACAACAGCAACAGCGACTGCGACAACAACAATGACAATGATGATGACGAAAACCGACCCCGGACACAGACATCGGTGGCAGCAATGATTACATACGTGTACAAGGAATACAAGAAGACCCAAATGATACTTTTTGCTAAGGACTTGAGCACTTGGTATTAAATATTCATTTGAAATGAACAAAAAAAAAAAAACCTTGGATTTAACATTTTGACGTAATAAAGAGCGAAAGAAGAATTGAAATGTTCATTTGATATGTAAGGAGTCCGTCCATCTATGTTCAGAGGAATACTTGTATTTGTGCGTCAAATAGTCCGCCACCATCGCATATTCAAAGTTCAAAAATTACTAGCGATAATACGAGCATGTACTAGGGAATCAAAATTTAGACAACAAAAAAATCGATATTTGAGTTCAATATAACTATTGTAAATACATAAACTGTAAGCTTATGTCCATACAGTTTTCTTAAAACAATTTTACTTGTATACTTACTAGAGTCTTGCACTACTCAACACTACTGTAGTGTTAACAGTCGGAAATATCACTGTGTACACTATGAAAACATGTCATATGTGCTTTTGAAACGAGTCAATCAAATCATTTTTTTTTTTTTTTATTTGCTTTGCTGCCTCATTGACTCGAATCTATGCAGTCGTGCGACTCATGTCTTATGGAATGACTCGGTATAACACTATTATGAAAATATACTGTCGTGTGACTCGTGTCATCGGGAATGACATCTTTTCCAATCTACTCTTCTTGTCATCATTCCCCTAAATTAGGAGAAGTGTGGAATTTACAAGCACTTAGTTACTTGTCACTGACGCCTCGTTTGGGCCTGTTATAATAATCATTTTATAAGAAATCCACTTAGGAATTTTTATCTCCTGAAGAATTGAGTCGACAATGATATATATTCTTAACATGTATTACAATACATACTTATATATTGTACATTACAATTATATGATTTAAGTGAGTATGAAGCAACATGTAATAGTCAAAAATTCCATTCAATATTTAAAAATTCTATCTGTCCACACTTTTATATACTTGTACACTAATTTTGTAACGCAACCTCGCCTCCGCCTCCGGAATGTTTTTAACGCAGTTTCAACGGAGGTGTATTACAGTTAGAAATTAATAAATCAGAAACAAATCTGGATTTCAAAAACATTATTAAAAAATATTAAATGGGCCAAGTGTCAGACTTGTACACTGAGGGTTTCGTACCAGATTGGTGTTTGTATGGAAGGTACTCCCCCTAGTGGTCCGATTTGACTGCTCTAGCAAGTGTACCTCCCCTATATCATAAACTTGAAGTGCTAAATTTCAGTTCAATATTCCAAAAAACAAAAAAAAATTTTCAAATAAGAACCTGAATTTCAATGGTGGGTTTGTATGGGAGGTACCACTCCTAGTGGTCCGATTTGACTGATTTTAACAAGTGCACCGCCGCTAGATCAGAAACTTGTACTGCCTAAATTTTAGTTCGAAAGTCCAAGAAACAAAAAGTTTTTCAAATAAGACCCTGAAGTTTAATGGTGGGTTTGTATGGGAGGTACCACTCCTAGTTGGCCAATTTGGCAGATTCCAACAACTTCTATCTATCTAAATTTCAGTTTGTATGGGAGGTACATTCCCTAGTAATCCGATCAAACTGAAACTACGACAATATAAGTCTCTGATATATAGCCACCAACCACCTAAATTTCAAGATCGTGGGATTACTGGATCGTATAGCTGACATTCAAACCAAAATGTTTCTTGTATGGGGACCCCTTTAAGTTTGCAAAAATATTTTAGTTTTAGTATTTGTTGCTGATTATTGTATCCAAATATACTGATGGCAGCACTTCTCACCCAAGGTGCAATACGAAGTAGACTAAAAAGGCTGCACCCAAACGATCTTCCTCAAAGAAGCAGGTAAATTAATTTTAATGATTATGGATGTTCAAATGTTATCATAAATTAAAAAAATTTTTAGTATTTTTCCAATTTTCAGAATTAAATCTATTCAATATAATTGTGTAGACTTGAAAACTGATCATTATACAAGTATGTAGCTATTCTTAGTTCGTGGAGATTTTTAAATTAATTTACTTTTTTCCAGTTTTCAACCTTATTTAGCCTTATGCAATATTATCTCATATTATCATTGTACTTATTGTATATTATAGAACTTCGTACCTGGTCATCATCATTTTAACCATGAGGGTGGAGATCCCACATCATGTGAAACCAACTCAAACCTTAAGCGAGTAGTTCTGTTTTTATTGGAAATGGAATAAAAAAGTACTATTGTACTTACATAGTTTATGGAATATGATTTCTATCTCATGCGACATTTTTTTGTTCTTTGGTTGTTGTGGGTTTTTTTTATTTGGGTAATTGTTGTTCTTGTACTATATTCTACATAAAATTTATTGTTGGCTTTCTTGTTAATATTGATGTTGTTATTGTTGTATATTTCGATTTGAACATTGTTCACGCAAATATTTACACGCCTGCAAATGGTTATCTGTCATATCGTTCCCTCATTCCTCCATAACCATTCAATTCCCCCAATCGAACCTTAATTCGTTTGTTCATTTATTCATTTACTCTCTCTCTCTCTCTTTCTCTCACTCTGGTCTCCTGCACTCACTTGTGTTAGTTTTTTAGTACTCGTATAGTAGTTCCCTTTTTGTCAGATTGTTTATAATTTTATTTATTTTTCTATTTACATATTTACTCAAAAATTATTTACATCATATATGTATATTTTATAGTTAAGTTAGACGGAGAACAGATACTTTATATTTATATTCTTTTAAGGGAATTGACAATTCTTTTGAATTGTTTCTCTCTTCGATACTGATACTGATTTGAATTCGATTCCAACTAACACATCCAATACTTATTAATTGGGGAGAGTTTTTATGTAAGTACTATAAAGAAATAATCACTGTGTGAATGAATTTTGTTTTTTTTTTTTTTTTTTTTTGAATCGCCAAACCCAATTTTATTGAAATTATAATGATCAATACTAGTTATTCTTAAACTAAACTCTAGAAAAAGAAGTGAAAAATATTGTATCCATCTAAAAATGGAAATTAATCAATCAACACATCAAAAGATGAAATATGTGTGTGTAATTCTATTTGATCCTTTAACACCTTTTCGATTTCACATCTTTTGCTAATTATGCATTTAATTATGACTATATAAACGCACCTATTGAGCAGATGAAAACCATAAATAATCAGAATGGAAATCGTAATGGAAAACGCCCACACTTACGGACATAAGGATCAGCGTGTGCCAAGAACAATAACATCCTCATTATTACTATCATCAACATCATCAAATTCTTTCATCATATTGATCATCACCATCATCGTCATCATCATAATGGACTACTATTAAATGGCCCAATTAATTGAATTGAAAAAAAGATAGATAGAAAGTAAGTATATTGAAAAGGTAAAGGTCCGTACCGAAGTTTGAATACCTTTCATTCAAAAACTAAATGCCTCTAAGCCCAAATCAATATTATCGTATTTCGAGCGTTTCTCGAGATATGATGATCGGTTATATTATATATAGAATAGTAATGAGCTTTCAATACTACAATACATATAATGAGCTGAGAAAATGATTTAAAATTTATAGTACTATGGATTTTATGGCACATAAATGAAGTCAATGTCTTTTTTTTTATGGTATTCTGATCAGGCTGATATTATTATTATTATTACTTGGGAGTTTCATTTGCATTAGTTAAGAAATACAAAGATTTTCTTCTCTTGGTGCAACAGAGCGCAGTAGTAGAAGAGCTGAACGATTACGTGCGCTAGCTGATCGTAGATTATTGACGGATAGTAGAGATCAACGAACAGTACAGTACAATAGATGTCTCATATACTTGGGACAGATTGACTTTGAGCAGAACAGATTATCCTCAAACACTAGTGTTTCTGATACATTTCCTTTAAACTTCATGGAAAATTGATAATAGTAAGAGAGTAGGGTGTAAAAGGTATACAAAATCATCATCGCTATTATCATCGTCGCCGTCATCATCATCATCATCATCATCATGATCATCATCATATTTTCAAGTGTTGACTTAATATAGGAAAAAGGCGCGTTAAGTCAAATTAAACAAAAAAAAAAAAAAAATCGAAACATCTGCTAACAGTTGCAGCGGACCAGTTACAGTTCCAGTAGAGCAATCTGTCAGATGAATTGCCACATGCAATACTCGTATAAGCGGTGGCACTCCTCGCTGTATTATGCTTCATGCACCTCATTCATCTTATATTATTCTTTGCGCTCTCTTCACCTACACACATCATCATGCTACACATACTACATAAGACAGTGGAGAAAAAGGCACACGACATACTCGTACTAAATACTTAAGACTTACAACTTTTTTTATAGGCAACTGGTCAGAAGTATCTAAAAACGGAAGATATAATACATATAAAGGGAAGATATAATACATATAAAGGGAAGATATAATATGAAGAGAGACCAGAGATAAAAACATGTAGTATGTTATATAAATTCAAGAGGAAAACCCATACCGATGCCCATACCCAAACCGAAACCCAAAAACAGATATTGAAAATGAGAGCAACTAACTCACAGCCCTCACACCTTTAAGGCAAAGAAGAACCGAAAGAATGAACCGTTGCCAACCGAACCGAAGCATACATAAGTAAGTACAATTGTATAAACTCAGGAAGGAAGACCCAATACGAAGAAGAAAAGATGATATGCAACGGTTTCATCTACCATATATATATATATACTACATACATACATAGAAGTATAACGTATATGTATTATATAGCGGTGTATAACAACGGCGCTTAATCAATACGTTACCATAAATCAGGAGGGGTTAAATATTATAGGTACATCGAAATACATTGTGTGAGAGAAGGAAAATATTTAGTTCAACCGCAAAAACAAATTAAAGTATGGGATGGTAAAGCAACCCGAACCCAGGAGGGCACTGAACGTATGTATGTAGTAATAATAACCAAAAGGCAATAAGAGAATATAAAGAACAAAAAATGGACATTTGCAGTATGATATCTTATGTTGTCTCTCTAAAATTGTATTGGTATCGTATCTTTTAGTATTTTATTATCATTATAATTTTTTGTGTTTTTCTTGTGGTTTTCCATGGTTTGTGTGAGGGCGCATCTAGCTATAGCACATGCCATACAGTAATAGATTCTTAAAGGAAATCAAAAAAAAAAAAAGGAATACCAGAACAAAATATAAATACCACAAGATTTGACAGAATCCATTCATTATCCAATCATCTAATAGATTAAAATCTCTGTTTCGGTCTTGTTCATATCAATATTTTCGTATTTCGAGCGTTTCTCTAGAACTATTTTCACTTGTTTTTCTTGCTTTTGATGTCGTTTAAGAAAGCCACTCCAGACTATGGTATAGGTGATGGAATTAAGGTCTCTAATTTTGCAAAAGAGTCTTTAAGATCAGAAGAAGAAGAGAGAAGAAATTTTATTAGTACTGTGATTCATTTTAAGAGAGTAAGTAGCATGAATGTTAGTCAGATATTTTTTTAAAATAGACAACTTTGAAAAATCGAAAACGAAAAGATATTGTAAGTACTATTGGACTAAGCCCTTCAGTGGCCCGTTGCAGTGAAACTAAAGGAGGTCCGCAATAGACTCAGAAGTTCCTCATGAACATACATACGTGTACTTACTTTGGCCTTCTTTTGGTCTTTATTTGATGTACCTACATACTGACAATTAAAGACCCATCGGTACCGCTACCTCAGAAATCCAGGCCAGAATATAATTGATAGTTAAATTGTCTGCCTTTTGCAATGAAAACCTCATGTCCATCATATGGCACCTTATATGGTTGAGATTGATAAGCAAAATAATGTTTGGACTCGGAAGAAATCCTTTTGGGATTCCCCAGTTCAAAAATAAAACTGAGTGATTCACCCCCACATAAATCCAATTCAATACAATTTTTCCAGAATGATTGCATGATGATGCTAAAGACAAACAGAGGTTTTTGAGTAAAGTTGCCTCAACTAAAACAAACCAAATGAATGCTGTAGGATCATTAAACTAATTATAAAGCGGCTGCACCTTGAGAAGCCAAAGATCATTTTCGTTTTATAAAAACAAAACAAATTTCAAACTAAAATAAAAAGAGGACTAAGAAAAACATATAAACTCGTGCCCCAATTGAGGACAGAGCGAATTGCGTGTTAAAATTTGCACAAAGGACCAAAATATTTGTGTTGAACCGCAGGAATCGAAGAACAATTCAAATTGGCACGTGCTACGATTGCCAAAGTTGGAGCAAAGTGTGTCTGACAACTGCGCATATGAGCATCTGCGCGAGATAAATGCAGAATTTAACATCAAAATATAGTGAAGCATGCAACATGCAAGCTGCAACCTGCAAATGGATAACAAGCAACATTGATCAACATCTTTGGAAAGAGGGTTCCTCAAAATTGGTTTTACACGCGCCAAATGGATCCAACAGAGAATGAAAAGAGAGCGATCCCATCCGATCCGATGCGATCCTGACCTACAGCCACCGTTGCAATAATAGTCTTTGTTGTATAACCTCAGATGTTCGCGTCACCCTTCGTTTTTATCGCATTCGGTGATCTCCTTTTCTCTCTGAGACTAAACTTTATTACGACTTCAGTCTATAGTTGTGATGATGATGATTGTTATTGTTGTGATGACGATGATGATGACGAGTTTGGAATCTAAAAGTGCAACACAGAGCGATAGCATAAATGAAAAAAAAAAGAAATATTGTTACATGCATCTAGAAAGGATGTTTTTGATCTTTATTAAGGTTTCCTATGCTGTTGTTGGGTAACAATCAAGAACCAAATACTAAAAACCAAAAACCAACAGCAGCCGCATTCGCACGTGCCCCATAACAAGTGAATTTGTTCTTCCTTATATGCACAACAAACACATCCTTACCCTAAGAAGATGTTACTAATTTACGACAACATCTTTGTTGCACCTGTTTTCATTAGTAGTAGTAGAGTATACGATCGACCGCGAGTATTGCAATAAGAGATTATTGTCTTGTCTCATGGTTGGTGGTCAATGTCCTGCAATAGTTTCTTATTGATCATGCAACAACATGCTGCTGCTTGCATATGGGGACGTTGCGCGATGCTTGTCTTAAGGATCTAAAATGATGCTCCTTCCAATGCCCAATGTTTTCCTCTATAATATTATTAAACTTGGTTGAAATGCATACGAGTAGAGAAGTGAAGAAATAAGAGAAGAAGTAGGAAAAGTAGGTAAAGCGAAAATGCAACAAAGTCACAGTCAATGAACAAGAATTAAAAGTAGAAAGATGTGAACATGGAAAGATGGGAAGAAAGAAAGAAGTTAACATAATGATTCAAAGGCATGACAAATGTTATGTGGGCTCAACTTGACTTTACCACCACTGAATTGAATTGAATTGAACTGAACTCTTATTTGACTGTTTTTGTGTTTTTGTTTTTTTTTTTTTGTTTTTTTGGTTTCCAGCATGGGGCACGTGCCCTCTCAAGCGCGAAATGCATTGTGCATTGCTTATCGTCATCAACTACTGCACTTCTCTCAAATAATGATAATCATGATGATGATGATCACAATGATGGTTGGTGCTGCTGATGTTGATGGTGATGGTGGCCGTGATGGTGACCGGGATGGTAATAATAAAACAGTTGTAGAAGTAAACGATCAACGACAATGAAGATGATCATCAGACAAAGATCATTCTTGTTTAATTTCATATTCGTTACATGCACGTGTTCTTCAACATCATGATCATCATGATTGTTATGATGATGATCATGACATTTCCAAACTGCTTAAAATGCTTCCCTTTCATTTCCTGTCTCGGCGCAGATACAATATTTGGTTGCTTCAATTTGTTTTGGTACTTACCTTAACTTTTTACCTTTTGTTTGTGATCTTTCTTATTCTTTGAATACTTTTTATACAAGCATAGGACACTTTGTCATGACGATTGTATCACATATATACACATCCATAACGAGGATAATGCACACATAGGTATACTTATAAATATGATAACCACCTTAAGAAATATTAATTATACTTATGCTATGTGTCTTTTGTTGAAAACTTGTCTTATGATTATACAATAATTTGAGTTCTCCAAACGAAAATATCACGGAACCTTGGACAGAATGGCATGTGAATTCTTGACGAAATCGAATGTAATGTATACCTTGTATTTTCTATACTACTATATATAGAAACTTATAGTGTCTAAATTTCAGTTCGATAGAACAAAAAACAAAAAAGTTTTTCTAATAAGAACCTGAATTTTAATGGGGGTTTGTATGGGAGGTACCCTTCCTAGTTGCCCGATTTAGCTGTTTCTAACAGATGTGAAACGCATATATTAAAAACCTATAGTATCTTAGTTTCAGTTCGATAGAACAAAAAACAAAAAAATTTTTTTTAAAAAGAACCTGAATTTTAATGGGGGTTTGTATGGGAGGTACCCTCCCTAGTAATCCGATCAAACTGAAATTTCGACATTACAAGTTTCTGATATAATGCCATCAACCATTTAAATTTCAATTTCTTGGGATTACTGGATCGTATATAAACCAAACCAAAGTATTTCTTGTAATGGGATCCCTTTAAGATTTGGAAAATGTTTAAGTTATAATATTTGTTGCTGATGCCCGGATAGAACTACACATTCTGTGAAAATTTCAACTCTTTATCTATTACGGTTCATGAGACATGACCCGAGGACGGACGGACGTACAACGAAGTCTCTGCAACAGGGTTCCTTTTGGTACCCTTTGGGTACGGAACTCTAAAAATGTGGTAAAAGCATAAATGTATAAAAGGTGAGACTGAATTTAATGCCTGTTCGTGTTGCCGAATTTTTTTACTTTACTTGCTACTTGCGTTTCTAACGGATGCTTCTTCCACTTCTACTTATTACAAGTTACAGCAGGTTTTTCCCTAATTATTTTCCATTTAGTTCTAAAATGAAATAATAGGAAGAAAGAAATAAAGAAAGGAAGAGCCACCAAAGTAAGTCAAATTAGATTAAGCAGTCATGCACATGCCTGCTATCCCATTCCACTGCCGAATGACTAATGCCTAAAGACTTTTCGGCGGTAAAATTTGAGATAGTATTTTATATAAAATAAGATAATATAAATTCCTTCATTTAAAATTGTTCAAGTAAAATCAGACTTCCTTATTTAAGATGCTAATTAAAGTCTTTTGAATTTAAGACTAAACATTACCAACACTGGATGACTTAATTGTTGATCCTTTCTTTCTCTCAAACTATGTTTAGAATTTGGTCTATTTGCTTTCAATATTCAATAGCAAACATCATTGTTGTTGATAATAATGACAGATGTTTGTTCTGATCTGTGATCTTAAGTTGTACTAGAAAATGTGAAGTGCATATTGCGCGAGTGCGATTGCGTGAGTCAATAACAGCTGAAGAAATGTGGTTAAAGGTAAGAAGCCGCGAAGAAGGCAAACTAAACCAAGAAAAAAGGACACAAACAGCAAATAAAAAAGGAGTATAGTGTCATCAGCACCATCGTCATCATCATCAAGATAATGACTTTGTGTCACGTCACAAAATCGACAGACAAAGTGTGATCAACCAACCCGAACAAATATTGTAAAATAGAGTAACTATATATAACCAGAGCAGGTCATTAAGCACTTTGTAACCGATAAGGCACTTCTCTATTTTACTCCACTCCACTTATTAACTCCACAATCTACTCTTTTCTACTCTACTCTACTCAACTCTACATGACTTTACTTTAGATATGTATATTTATATAATTTTCAACTGTCGCTGTCACATTCTAAGACATCCCCCATAAGTACGTAGCAACATTTTGAAGGTGTTACAATGCAGCCGTTACCGTCTTTGGCGGGAAGATCTACATCTACTTACTTACTATAAACTCATTTATGTACGCAGTTGATCAAGGAATGAAGACCAAGTGAATTATCAGTCACAAAAAATGTTCAGCTTCGTTAAACCGCAACTGAAAGACAACAGCGATCAGTCGGTCGGGCTGGATAAGAAAGAATATTAGACACATGATTGGTGGTAGGGTGGGCCATATGGCAATGCGAACGAGTACGAACGTCTTGCCATTATCATTTGGCAAGTTTTCGAAAACCAAATAAGAAAAGAGTTTAATATATTTATGTACAATATAACAGTATGTAATGTTTTTAAAAAGCTTGGGAAATTCTCCCATTTTTTATGCGGGTAGTAGGTAACCAACCATTTAAACCAAATGGAAAGATAAAGTCGTGGGAAAAGCTTTGACTTGAATTATGCATTGCTTACTGATAACAACTTATTTTAGCTGAAGGAGAAAATGTAATGTAATCCAGATATAAACTATTCCAAGAGAAAATTTATTATACATATTGTATATAGAAAAAGATTAGTGGAAATAAATTAACCTATTATACAGATAGCTATATACTTGTATATGCATTGTAGATAGAATAGCTATAGATGCCTTAAATAATAAAATAAATCGTTGAAATTTTATTAGTCCAGTTTAGTCCATTCTAGGAAAAGGCCCCTACTTGTATCTGAATTTGCTATTTTGATGTTTATTATACCATTTCAACAGTTCAAAAAACAAACCACACCAACTTCTTTTTTACAAAATACGAAGCATTTTACCTGCTTCCCGAAACGATTTTGTCCTCGTAAGTAAATTTTCTAACTTTGATCTTAACAAGGTTCACATTTTAAAAAATGCTGCTGCTCTTTAAAATGTATAAATTTCCCATATTCTATGGCCGTGGATTATTTATTCCATTTATCAGAGAATTATATATTATATATATTATCTGTGTACAATAATAAATCGTGCTATATAGCACAGATATTGCATATCATTAAACAAATTCTCTTTGTTCTGATAACCTTTTCAATGTATCCGAATACATACGAGTATGTAAGCTCTTTGAGGCACTTTTATATGACTTAGAAAAGACAAACCAAAGTGATAATACCTTTCCACTTTACTTACATTTATAAAGGTATAAAATGCGAATCTGATTCATTCAACAATAGCCACTAGACAATATCTATTACATTAATGATGTGCAACTTGACATTGGTAAACCTAAATATTACTCTAAATATACGGAGAGAATTGGATAAATTTAAGAATATACCATTGTTATAGTAAAGAAATTAGGTCTGAGATGATCAAGTGAAGCTAAAGTTGATGGTGAAGGTTCTTAAAATAAACCAAATCTAGATCCATATTTCTTTGAAAAAAACTTACTAATTCTTTATTATTATACTCTTCTCGCAATAAATAATACTAAAAGTTTATCATGAAGTTTGTTTATCAGTAGGAGACATCGGAGATCCAATAAGGTATACATTAGTAGGAGGGGTACCTCCCATACAAACCAGATTCAAATTCATGTTCTTTTTAGGAACATAAGTATCCGGCCCTTATTCACCAACCGTGTGAACTTCCATATACTATGATTACTGGATCGCCTAGCTCCCATACAAACCTAGATTGAAATTCATGTTCTTATTAGAAAAATTTTTTGTTTCTTGTAATACCGTACTGAAATTTAGATACCATAAATATCTATCCTATATTCACCAACCATGTAAATTTCAAGATACTATGATTACTGGACTGCATAGCTCCCATACATATCTAGATGCAAATTTATGTTCTTTTTAGAACTACTTTTTTGTTTTTTGTATTATCAAACTGACATTTATATACTATAAGTATCTGTCCCATATTAGCCAACCATGTAAATTTCAAGACCTGACGAATACTGGATCGTGGATCGCTCCTATACAAATATTTCGGTTTCTATGTTGAAATGCAGTTCCCGAAATATAAGTTAAATCAATAATGTATTGTAGTATTTCTGTATGCTCATTCACAGGAGCCTGAAGAGTAGTACAACTTTGGTGATTTTTCTCTTGCTGTGTAAATATAAATTTAATTAAGCATGTTCTGCTGCTTTATGAATATTGAATAGAATTTTAAACGAATTTCTCATATAAATTTATTTGTTTAAAAAAAAAAATTAAATAATTTTAATAAATACATAAATAGAATAACGTGATCGCTTGATCGCTGGAACATTATCTTAAGCTAAAACTTATGCTAAGAAAAAAAAATTGTTATTTGTTGTTGGCTTTATGGTTTGGATGGTGATCCCAGTAGTGATGGTTCTTATGCTGCTACGAAACGTAAACCGATACGTTTACGTTGTCCAAATTGACCACTGCGTGGCATTGCTCCTGCTGGAGCATTGCCCTTAGCTTCGCGACCCAAAATATTCCAGAAAGGACGCGCTGTTGTTGTCGTTGTAGTTGTTGTCGTCGTTGGTATTGGATCCTTGTTTATGAAAATGCAATTGACATCCGGATCTCCGTTGCCAGTATCTGTTACGGTAACAGTCTTTGTATATGAATAGGATCCTTGATTCCTTCGCTTGTTTTTGTTCTTGTTCTTCCTCTTCTTTTGGGAATTCTTTTTGCTTGGACGCTGGCCGTCGAATCTTTGAGGACGCTTGCGTTTAGGTCTCGATGATGATAATGATGATGAAGGCCTGCGCCGATTGAAATTACTAGGTTGGTTCTTCTTCCTTTTGTTCTTCGAGATGTTACTATTGTTTGGACGACCACGATTCTTGTTTTTTTTCTTGTTTTTGCTTATGGCATTGCTAGGGCGAGGTCTACGTGTGGGATGAGCACGAATTGGTGGTCTTGGATTTTTGGTTGGTCTTTTCTTTTGTGCCTGTGTGGAAGTTTGTCTCTGTGGCTTCTTGGATGCTTTTTTTCTCTTGTGAGACAGTGATGACGATGGTGTCTGTTTTTTCTTTGGTTTCTTGGTTGTTGGTTTTTTATTTAGTGATTCTGCGAGATCGATATCATCGTACAAATCATCATCAACTCCAGTTGACCAAATTGCTGAAGTTACTGTGGGAGATTCTTCCGCAAAACTCTCATATTCAATATCGTTATCATAATCACCTTCACTATCAGTCTCATCAGTATCATCATTTCCATCGTCATCATTATGTACAGGCAACAATTCAAATACCGCATGCGTATCTGGATTAACCTTTGGTGGTTTGTCCGATTGAACCACAACAATGCCTTCACCAACGACTGGTGTGGCTAGGGAAACTACTTCTGATTCAACAGATGATTGCGGAGCTTTGTTAGAATCGACGCCATCAACACCGATCGCTTGTTGGAATTGTGCCAATGGCACAGTCACACCCACAGCACTAAACTTAGCCGGTGGTTCCACCATATATTCGGCCTCGGAATCATCAACATGATTAACCAAATGCACTTGATCTTCCAAATCGAAATCAGAATCATCTTGTTCCTGTTCAGATTCTATATCTTCATTATCAGCATCCTCATTTTCCTTTTGTGTATTAAGAAACTGCAAGATTTGTCGCTTGTCATCTTCATCAAGATGGGCCTCTGCACCAGGAGCCTCATCATCATCATCACCATCATCATTGCTATCCTCTTTAGCATTATTCTCTTGTTCAACATCATCGTCATCATCAGCATCATTATCATTATCACTTACATTAGCATCATTGCCATAGTTATTTAATAAAACTAATCCAACCCCACCATCCGCATCTTCATTGGCTGATGCTGCTATATTCAGTGAAGCCGCCAAAGCTGCCGTCGATGCTGTGGCAGCTGCTCTCTTGCGCCTTGTGACCACACACTGCGGAGTGCCACCTTTCAATTGACGTCCTTCAATATGGAAACGTTTCACTTCATATTCATCACCATTTTCATCAATTTCGATTTTGGTCTCAGCTACATAAACAAATACAACAGAATTAAATCAAAAATTAATCACAATCACTGCTATCCATATCTATATTAATATCCATTTAACTTACATTCAACCATGCCAATCAGCAAAAGCCCGGTCAGCAGCATCAAATAACCCAAGCCCAAAAACGACGACCTCCTTACTTCCATCTTCGTTGTTCGTTTGTCGTAGTTCGACTAAAGTGCGTCGCTAGCTTGGCCCTCCTTATATGAGTTCGCGTCTATTGACACGCTATCACAAAAACGAAACCTATTGACCCAAAGCTGGCCAACTAGCCAACCGAATATCATAGCATCAATCGAAACATAGTCGTCGTAGATCCATAATTCGTGAATAATTCATTTGAGAAATCCACGAATCGCTTTCTTCTATCCGTTTCAGAACTTGTTTTTTGTTTCCAATTTTTATTTTTTTTCATCAATGTTTTGTTAGTTTGAGGTCAATGAATTTGACATATCATTAATAATAATCACCCTTAAAGACCAGCAGTGACTAGTAGATCCGAGAAACCGACCGACTGATCAATCGACCGAACAAATGAAAGAAGCTTAGTGATTGATACCAGAAGAAATTGCGACATTGAAGAAAGTTTCGCCAACGAAAAATATTAAAAACATGAATCCAAAATTAATAGAAAACTAAAACTAAACTAAAACATTGGCAAATGATAATAATGATGATGATGACAGTCATGGTAAAGATGTAAAGTGAAGGAAGAGCAAATGATGAAGCCGATTATAAAGAATCGGTTAAGTTTTAATGTTCTTTCGTTTAGACGGACCGAAAGCATGATCTACACGCCATACTCTATACCATTGAAAAGAAAAGGCTGCTCCAAAAAATGCACGGCGCACCAAGCAAATGGAGCACTTATAAAATGGAAATCCCGGAAATTCTAAAAAAAAAGCTTAAATAAATAAAGCTTTGCCATTCCTCCACTCTAGTTCCCTGAATATTCATAAATTTATACAAAAACCCGATAAACTGAATTATGCAAATCTTTTACCAACGGTTTTATCAATATAAATTTGTTATAATTTCATAGGAATATGATGCCCTGATCTATGTTCTTTGATGAAGAACCTTACTATTTAAAAGACGCCACTTGTTGTTGTTCTTTTTGTTGGTTGGTATTTAATCTTTTTAGACTAAGTTCTTAAAATGCCACCCAGTTTTATATCTTAACTTTTTGTATGTAATGGACTCTTCTCTCTAAAGCAAATGATCTTATAGGTATAGTAAACCAGAGATGATTATTGAATTCTTTTTACTAAATTTTGAAATAAATGATAAAATGTAGAACATTTTTTAAAAGTCCTCCCTAGTTTATTATGTAATTCTTCTGAAGGTGATGATGATTTCTCTTTCTTTCTCTCTCTCTCTCTCTCTCTCTGTGTGTATCTTGATTACCAATCTAATATATTTCAAGACCCTAGGATTACTAGGAGAGCTGACTCCCATACAAACCCCTCATTAAAATTCAGGTTCTTATTATTATTATTATATGTCTAACACATATTCCTCAAGCATATAAATTTCAAGACCCTAGGAGTACTGGATTGTATACCTCTTATAAAAACCCAGTTTCACGTTCTTGTTAGAAAAACTTTTTTGTTTTATGTATTTTCGAATTGAGATTTAGATAGTATATGTGCCTAATCAATATTCACCAACCGTACAAATTTCAAAATCCTAAGATTACTGGCTCGGTCGCCTGGTACTAGACTTTAATGGGATTAATTTAAAATGTATAAAACTAGTATGTTTACCAATATGCTTCTTTTGTTTCAGCTTTGATGTAGGGTACTTTCTTCGTGTAAGTATTTCACAAGAAAAGCGAAATTAAACAGTTTTGAAAAGAAGATTTCTATTGTAAATTGATTGGTATTGGATGGAATTCGAATTAAACAGATTTTGGATTCAATATAATGCCAACAACAACTACAATAACAACATTATAATATTCTTTTATTGTTGTTCTTTTTCTTTTTCTGTTTTTACATATTTATACTCTTCACGGGAGTGAATAGTATTATAAGTTTATCATGAAGTTTGTAACAGGCAGAGAGAAAAGACACCATATAACGTGATTATGCCATGTCCGTCTACCCGCTGTATGTATGCAAACTAGTACCTCGGACCACTTGGGGGGTGTACCTCCCATACAAACCACCTATTTTGTTGCGAATAAAGCTTAAATACTACAATTAAACATAGAGTATTTCATCTTCGGCATAGTCGAAGTTAACGTTCTTTCTAGTTTTATATATATTTATATATTTTTTTTTTTTTTGCGATATAAAAAATTACAAACTTTTTAAGTTGTTGATGATCAGACAAAACTTTGTAACGATTATGAATGTTAATAATGATGATCATATTAATAATAATAGCGATGATGATGTTGATGATGATGATTATAATGTTGTTGTTGTTGTGTCTGTTGATTATGAAGTTCGCACTCTGCGCATGCTAATGAAGCTTCATAAATTTCCATGCAAATTATTGTATTTTATTTTTTAACCTAATAAAATTTAATACATTAAAAAAGTGATGAGGATGATGAAGATGGTAACAGAGACTGGTACGTATATTGGGAGAGAAGTCCAAGCAAAGTTTAAGATTTACAGTTTTAGGTACATAGTATTATCAAAAATCGATTCAATTGTTAATTGATCAAAGAAAAGAAAGGTGAAAAATTCCTTTAAAATGATAAAATACTAACAGATGACTGAGAGAAAGATACCAATGTAGGTAATTATTATATTAGACAAATATATAAGTATAGGTATAAGTATAAATTACAAGTGAATTGTGATTGCTGCATAGCTGAGTGGCTTCTTCTCTTGAATAATAAAAATAAAATTAAATGAAAATAAAAATAAAAAGGCCAATCGCAACAATAACAAATAATAATAAATAAATGAAGTCAATATATCGAAATCCCATTAAAAACCCATTTCTTTTCTTTAACTTATTGGTTGGGCAGCTTCAGTCTGTGACAGACTTTCATAAATAAAACTCTACGTAGTAGTAGTCGTTCTTCTTGCTACTCTTAATATTTTTCAGTGATCTGCAGAGTACTTGGTGACGCTGTGTCATCATAATCTCAGATTTTTCGGTACTCAAAAGTGCTCTGTGATTGAGAAAGTTTAAGAAACTCTGGTCTATGACTTCTTTGCCTTTGTCTTTTTCTTCTGCTTCTACTGCTGCTGTTGGGGCAACTTTTCTTTTTGCTCTGTCTTCTTGTACACAATATACCTTTGTCTTTATATTCAATTGCCTTCTCCAATTGGTGGCTTACAACGGTCAACGTAACGTTGAAAATTGAAATTATGCTTGATTTTGTATGTAAAAGGCGTCGTTATGCAAGCAAATCAAATGAAGAAGTCGAACAACAAAAGCAATATCAACAGCAACATCAACAATCTGAACCATCTCAGCCAACAATAAGAAACAACTTACACGCATGGAAAGATTGTAAGGAATTAGGTGTATGGTGAAGTGGTGGGGGAATTGCAGTAGCGGTATTACTAAGATAACGCAGCAAAGATAGTGAAGATTGACAATTGGTAGTTGCCACGGGCACTACCATCACCATCGTCATCGTCATTAACACCATCGCTACCATCCATTGTCACGTTTAAGTGCCATCCGTCTTCATATTTAAGTGCAAAAGAAGCTGATGGTGAAACAAAACAAACAAAATAAAGAATGAGACATGTAGAAAGTTTAGTGATTGGGTCCGTGCAAAGGCACATGTACGAATCGGGGCTGATTTAAATCACTTAGGGAACTCTAGTTATAGTTAGAGAGTGACAGAATGAGAGATCCAAAAATTTAAAGTAAATGTACCGCTCAGGGTTGGATGCAGCTATGTAGAGTTCCGTAACATAGGTTGAAGGAAAGTGAGAGAAGTAGAGATATCCAGAATATTAAATGATTATCTCTTTTAATAGATAAATAGAGTGGATTATTTTCTTTATAAATGACGACGCTGTTGACTGTCCAGCAATAATCATTATTATACATACCTATAGTGTAAGAATAACGCATTTTGAAATCATTTTAACATTTTGCTAAACATCATTTAATAAATTTTAATTGAATATTAACTTTTTAATGAAATATTTACAATTTTTGTCTTGTTTCATTTTAGCGATAACCATCATCCTCGTAACTAAAGGTTACCATCGACACATCCAATGCTTGATCAAATCGTTGTTGTTGTTGCTTGATACGTTGCCCATCAACTATATCAAATTTCGTTCGTCAAATTGGAAAACTTTAAATGTTTAGTTCTTTTTGAAGGCAGCGAGTGGCACTCAAGGAATGTGCGGCGGCAAAAACCATCACAAAAAAAAACAAACAATAAGAAAATACTTAAACAATAAATACTTCCAAAAAATTAAATATTTTATTGCTGTTTTTCCTTTTACATGATGTTGTTTTAACTTTTTTTTTTAATCACATTTATAAGTAATATTAATAGGGAAAAAAAAAAAATTCAGCCCCCGACTTAACGGTTATCAAAAATTGATGTGACAATAAAGCAAAAATGACAGTTGGTAATTTACATAAAAAATGTGAATTAAAATATAAAAATTTGACATTTAGAAGTGGCGACGTCCTCTTTTGGCTCCGTGCATCAATAGGTCATCAGGGTCGAGACGTTTAAGCCTCCTCCTGACGGTGTTTATAGCAAGAGCAGATGCTAATCTATTAACATGCGATTTTAGCCGGTCATTATGCCGGCTTGTGTGAAGGTTGATCTGCTCACGGACTGACAGGATTCTCAGATCCCTGAATATGACATCATTCCGCACAAGCCAAGGAGCAGTTACTATCTGACGGAGAGCAGAGTTCTGCATCTTCTGTATGAGATAGACGTTTGACTCGGCAGCAGTGCCCCATAGGTGAATACCATATGTCCAGGATGGGACAACAATAGCCTTATAGATTGTAACTTTATTACTTAGGCTAATTAGTCAAGAATAAGTTTTTCTTAAGTTTTTGAAGACAAGGTGCAGAACTTTTGACTATGTGTCTGCACCAGGTAAGTTTCCAGTCCAAGATCATGCCCAGGTAGCAGGCTGAGCCCACCTGAGGTATGACCGAGTTCGTTTAGTATGACCATACTCTTGACATCGATGACATTGTGGTACGTCGTCATGTCTACGGGGAGGGGATTACAACCTTCTGCTGACAGAGTACCTTAGTTAAGTAGATATACTTGTTGTTCACAGCAGGATAAAGCTCAATAAAAAAAGATTGAGTTTAGCACCGTCCTTGCCGCTCTTAGCATTGAGCACGCTACGAATCGAGTCTCCCATCTTAGAGAGCTCCTGTTCTATGTCACTCGTCGGAGTGGTTCGGTGAAGACCCATGACAACCACTCGATATGCTCTCTTCTCCTTATGTTAGTAGAAGTGAAAAGGGGTTTTCTTACACATCAACATAGCTACCGCAGCTCGATGCGCGGTAGAATTGTTGGTCATGACACGAACGGTTGGTCCAGAGCTTGTCTTTAATATGAAACTGTCAGATGAGGTAACTAAATTCAAATCCTTTATCAGACCTTTGATGTTGTATACATCTTCAATAAAGATTGCCGGTGGTTTTGACTCCCTTGGCGGGAAAGGGGATTATTATGCGAAACCCCAGCCAACGTTGCACCCGTGGAATGGTCAAAAGCATTAACAGAGTTCTAAGTAGGCTGACTACCAAATGGCTGAGGATCATCATCTTCAATCGATACATCAATCACTCTTTCTTTAGTAGCTTTATTACTAGAAGTCTATTTCATCATAGCTGGATACAGAACTGTTTCTGGATCGCACGTCAGTTGGATGGCCCCTATGATGTTTAGTGGCTGGCTTTGGAGAGGTAGTACAGTCTAACTTGCGCTTCATTTTGGCAGCAGCCATGGTTGGTTCGTGAGCAAGAGGTAGCTCCGAAGTGACTAAAGCCCCACTATGGGGTAATATTCGTAACAAAAGCCTATTATTGTTCTTGTTGGCTTCAGCAATAGACCACTAGCGATCCAAGTCATAAGAGTCGTCATCATCTATTTCAAACTCTTTATTTTTATATATTTTCTCCCGTTTCTTTTTTTTTTTTTTTTTTTTTGTCCGCACACAGCACACTCGTCCATTCACAACAAAGATTCCACAATAATGAGATGATTTCCCCACCAACACATCAAATGGCTTTCAAATGCAAAAATGAGAGAGTGTTTATAAAGGGGTACAAAATTCTAATGAAGCGATGTGGTCCTTCAAATAGTTTTTGGATCTAAGACAACTCCCAGGTATCTAACGCTTTGTTCCCATATGTAGGATATGGAGATTTATATGGCCAGTTAGCTTAAATATGACTTTCCGTTTCCTAATGAAGTAGATGTCTTGGATTTTCTTCCATTTAGTAAAGTAGTCATGAAGGGTTTCAAAAGCAAACTGCAACTTAGTAGAGATGTCAGATTCTAATAGCCCAGAACAAAAATTTGCTGTATCATCAGCGAAAATGGAGGCAGAGCAACCATATAGAGGTAGGAGGGCTGCCTGCATGCAGATTGTTGAGTGCAGAATGAGCAAGGCCAATATGATAATTCCGATTCCATGTCTTTGTTTTAGAATTTGCAATCCAACAATTCAAAATCTTCTGGGACTTCTTGAATATTGGCTGGCTTTTTCAGTTTTAATTTTTTTTTTTTTTTTCACAAGAATCCAATTTCTACTGTAACAGGAATTTGCTCGTTTAACAATCGGCAATCTCTTGAATATTTAATCTACGGTCAGATTGGATTAGAACATCATTCTCTTATGTCATCTTTGGTTTTTTCCAAATTAATTTTTCTTGCCAGTGACATGCGATTGTATCTTCCGAATTATAGATAGTAGTGTACAATAGTGTATAGAAGAACATATCTTAGTTTTCAAATTAATGGAACTAAACTCTGTATGAAGACAAAATTTATCTAAGTCTATCTTAAACTATTATCATAGATGCATGTAAGTAGATATTCTAAACAAGAATTTAAACCACGAAGTTCTAAAAGAAGAAATTGCTTCTGTATTGACTCAGTACGATGTTGTATGAACAGTATTCCAGTAGTTGGCGAACTGGAGATATATCTAAAAATGAAGAGACCTTTAAATTGTTTAGATCATCTTTTAATAAATCCAAAAATGATTTTACCCTTATTATATTATTACAATTATTATGAAGAAATATGCTGGTTGAAACTCAATTTTAGCTCACAAACACGGAAGGCGCAGCAATCAAAAAATCTCTCCATGATTAGAGATCTTCATTAGAATTGTCCTCAATATTATTTTATAACAACACCTCGTATTTTGGTATTCTTTTAGATAGGTACAGGTAGATACTATTGTTCTTCACAAAATTTTGTATTTTGGTTTCACTATCTTTGCCACTGAATTCATTCTAAAACCAACCAGCAACGTTGTCGGTTCTCGATTATTATCAGCAACGTTCATAATTGCGTCATCATTGGAACATCGAGTTTTGCAATTTGACTGATTAAATCAACCAAAAAAATAATATCCCCATTGATTATTCTCTGTAATGTAATTTTGCCATATTAATTAAAAATGCAATTTCCATCGCGAAATATTTTTCGTTTTCTGAGTAAGTTTTGTTTGCTTACATTGTTATTGGGTCAATTGAGTTCCTTATACTATAGTTTGCTATATTTGTTTATAGGTCGACGAACTCTCCAAAGTCAAGTCAAAGAAGACGGCAAATCACTTGCCTAGCTGCTTTGCCAGAGACACACCAAATGCTGCAACACACCAGTCGCGAATTTGTCAATGCAGAAATTGCACCCAAGGCAAGAAAACATGATCTGGAGGCACTGTATCCGGCAGCGGAATTACGTCGCATGGGTGAATTAGGGCTTTTAGTTGTCGCTATAAAAGAAGACTATGGTTAAGCATTGATTATCTACAACAAAAATGGAGTGATTCTTCTAACCGAACATTTTATACATTTATAGGTGGCAGTGGTCTAGATTATCTTGCCTATGCCATTGCCATTGAGGAGATTGCCCGTGGTGATGCTGCTTGTTCTGTTGTCATGGCTGTGAATAATTTATATCTGGCCGCTATACAGAAATATGGCAATGAACAACAGAAAACCGATTTCTTAACGCCATACACAAATGGCGAGCGTATAGCACTTTATGCATTCTGCTGGTGCAATCTCTACCCTAGCCACACTGCGTGGCGATTCCTACATACTTAATGGCACTAAAGCTTGGATCTCCAATTCGCAAGAAGCGTCTGGAGGCATAATTTTTGCAACAATTGATAAATCGCAAAAACAGAAAGCCATCACAGCTTTTCTTGTATGCGTGGCTCGTCAACGTGTCAAGTGATTCTCGAAGATGCTATTATACCACAAACGCATATTTTAGGTGGTCAAGGTGCTGGTTCCCGTACAGCAATGCAATCATTAGACTCTGGTCGCATTGGCATTGCCGCTCAAGCTTTGGGCTTAGCTCAGGCAACTTTTGAGTTGGCAGTACACAGAAACGCGAATCCTTTGGCAAGCGTATTTCTGAATTTCAAATGATAAAACAAAAAATTGCCGATATGGCGCTGCGAGTAGAGTCTGCACGTTTATTGACTTGGCGTGCCGCTTGGTTAGGTAACCACGGATTGCCTTTCACTAAAGAAGCCTCCATGGCCAAACTGGCAGCCTCGGAAACAGCAACTTTCTGAGCACATCAATGCATGCAAGTGCTTGGCGGCATGGGTTTTGTGTCAAATATGCCAGCTGAGATGTATTACAGCAATGCACGTGTTCCAGAAATCTACGAAGGCACTTCAGAGATACAGCGATTAGTTATAGCAAATTCCATATTGCGGGAGCAACCACTATAGTAGGTAAAGTAAATTAGATTAGATACGAAAAATAAAAAATATGAGGAGATGTATCATACCATACTCAATATGTATAAAAATCGATTTGCTCAGTGCGTATTTTACTATAATTTATAAACATAAATCGGTTGAACATTTTGAAGATACAATATTTGTCTTCTTTATGATGATGAAAACAACATCAAACAACAAAACAAGATAAACTACAAATTATGGAGCAAATTACGAAACGTAAAAACAAACAAATATACAAATAACCACCGAAATACTCGAAAGAAGACAAGCAACATCCAAAAGTGCTGCCAAGTGGCTACAAAATACACTTTTGCCAACCCTTGCAATATGAGTGTGGTGAGGTGAAATGTCAAAATTCAGGTTGCCTAAACTGCGTGTTATGCAAAGCATCAGCTGTGATTGGAGAACTGAAGCAAAGAATTTTAGTTAAAAAGTGCAATTTACTTTGTAGTTGAAATAAATACAAAAGTAATTTTTGTTTTTATCATAACGTAAGTTAAAGCAAACAATTTAAGTTATTTCAATAAAAATATTTATTTTATTTTACTTGAAAATTCAATCGATTGTTAGTACACCACCAATTATGGACGCCACAGTACCGCCACCAGCTAAAAAGCAGGATATGCCACCAAAAGGTGGCTATAAGGAAATTCCATTTGCTCGTGTGCCGCCCAAAAGTTATTTCACGGGTATGTGGGTAACAAATTACAAGCAAGACAAAAAAAGTCATCGTTTTCATTAACGATTTTACCATTTCATAGGTGTCCAAATGATTGGCTCTTATATAGCCGTGACTGCTGTTGGTCTGGGCATCTATTATTTGACTGCCAAAAAAGTGAAACGTGATGAGATTGAAATGCGTTCAGCACAAAATGTCATATTTCCCATATTGGTTGCAGAACGTGATCGTGAATATTTGAAACAATTGCGACGTAATCGTGATGAAGAAGCCAAACTTATGGCTAAGGTGCCCGGTTGGGAGGTAAGAAAGCCATCAAGCACAGTTAAAAATTGATTCCCAAATTACGCACCATTTCGCATGTTTATGTTGTTTATTCTGATTCTTTTTTAGGTTGGCACCTGGTATGGTGAACCAGTTTTCAAGACTCTGCCAGAGGATACACTGATTACACCCATTTTCAAAGAATTCTATGCTCATTCTGATTACAAAAGTTACGCTAAGCGTGCTCATCTTAAATTGTGGTCTTAAATGTCTTTGACATAGACATTGTTGATGTTTGTGATATTTGGACAACTATGAAGTCAACAAAGCCACGCTTCTCTAGTTCAATATACGCCAACATCGCCTTCTCTTTCTGTTACACGTCTTAGACCAACACAACACAATTGTTTAAAGAAGAATACAAAAAATTATGTTTATAATTACAAAAAGAAGCGAAATAAAATAAATAGAAATTAATTGCTTCATTGATTTAAATATTTTATAAACTTATTTTAAAGGGACAGTTGAGATGGCCGATCAATGAAGGCATAGAGGATAGGAATTGTCTTGTTGACTTTTTCTATAGTTTTTTTTTTTAATATGAAGGCTAAAAATTAATTTGCTGCCAAGATAAGGCCCGAGATAACCGGACACAAGACTCTCATCATTTGTTGTTATTATTAATGATAAGATTGCTGGGTAGTAAGGAACAAACTTTGCCCATCCTGGAAGTGGGGGACTAAGGTGCGGGTATTGAATGCTGATGACATAGGGAATATTTATGGTTGGTTGCAGATTGAAAGATATTGTAGTTTTGGATGCGAAGCAGTGCTTTAACGCATACAATTGCAAAACAATTAGAACCATTTTAAGTGTAAGAAAATCAAGAAAAATAGAAGCCCCAAATGTTTATGGACGTCCACATTTGCTCACCCATGTAGATGCACGCAACATACTAAGAAGGCTGGACAAAGGGTTGACTCGAACACCTAAAGGGCCTGCTGTAGCAATTAACACACATGTGAGTGAATGGACTGCTAGAAGAGCGCTAAGTAGAATTTGTTATGTGTCCGCCGTCAAACAAAAGGAACCTGCTTTGTCTATAAAGCATTATATTAAAGCACGCCTGAAGTTTAGCCGTTACCACAGAAATTGGACTGTGGAGGATTGGAAACTAAAATTAAGCCTTTCCATTCGGATGGTAAGCAATATTGTAGCCGATATGTTCCCTTACATAAGCACCATATACAACAAACGATAACATAACACTTGGTGGAGGCAGCCTAATGGTGTGGGGCTGCTTTACGATCCATTAGTAAAGATAGTAAAAATAATGAAAAAAGAAACTTATTCAGAAATGTTGCGGATCAAATTACTTAACTTTTTTAACCACACAATGCCTTATCCAGAAGAAGAAGTCGTTTTTAAAAACGATAACGACCCTAAGCACACAGCCAAATAGTAAGCGAAAATCAGCGTTTTCAACTAATAAAATAGCCAGCGCAAGGCCCAGACTTCAATTCGATTGAGAATTTCTGGGCAAATGTAAAGAGAATTTTGGGAATCAACCGTAAAAGTTTCAAAAAACTAACTATCCCCATATTTACAGTTAATAGGCAATTACGGTCAGTCATTCAAATTGATTAGTAGGGTAGTAAGGTGATGGAGGACTAAAGCATTAATAATGATGGGCGAAATCTCAGCAGAGGGGATGATATATACATATATTATTGACAGATAATATGTCATATGAATCGTGTGACGCAAAGTTTATACAATTTACATAATTTGCAATGTATGCAAATAGTTCATGCAGGTCCCTTCAAATTTATTAAAACTTCAACAAAATTATTACAATTTTGAAATTTACTAAATTCATTATCAGCTGTTTTTAGTTACCGCGTAACAAAATCCACCTCAAAACTTCGCAGCACTGACCAAAAAGTGCTGCCAGAATAGCCGAAAAAGTGCTGCCAGAATGGCCAATTACTTGGTAGTAAAATGTGCGTTGGACATTGGAATTTTTGTAGAACAAAAAACAGCAGATGTTGAAGATTTTCCTGTTGTTTTTATTGTACCAAAATACTAACGTTTACGCATTGTTGTACCCCCAATGGTGCTTTCGCTCATTGCAAAAGGGCTTATCAAATGCAAATGCAAATCAATGCGAAAATGATAAAATGATAATGATAAATGATCTGGCAAGGCTTGCGTGCATAAATTCAATTACGCTGTTTATATGTATGTACACATGTTTTGCAATAAATGGTAAATTGCGCGCCTTTTTTTATTGTTGACACAATAATATGGAAAAAAAAAAACAATGTATTTATATTGCATTCACGCATGCATATATGTATAGAGTATATTTCAAAATGAAAATGAGCTGAAGGGCTCGACGCTAGTGCTTTTTTCCCTGTATTGTATGTATTTCTACGGCGTCCCTTATCTACCTTACAAACTCATACGAAAACTTGGCAAGGAATGAAATGAAAACCATTTATTAAAAAAACAATAATAAAATTTTACTTTTCTAGTTGGCGAACTCTTATTTTATTAAGAAATCAAAGTTTTATGTTTCTCACAAATTCATTTATGATTCGACATAGTTGCCAAGATAGGTTTTTGTCAGCTTAAGCTTGGAAAAACTTGAACCACTAGCAGCCGTTTTTCTACATGACTAATGTCCGGGGTGCAGTCAGCTATAACAGAATAATATTTAGATTTCTTTGCGCGTGATATGATTTCCAAATTCACTTTATTAATTCATTTTGAATGTCTTTTCCGCAGTAGTCGTCTGAAACATAACTGGATCATATTTGGCTAATATTTAGTTCTATTAAGCCCAAGAACTTGGCATGTATAGTTTGTCTGAAGTACCTCTGAACGGCATATTGTTCTCAGTTTAATAAAGTATAATATGCATCAATCTAGACAAAACATTATTCCACCTTGTAGTTAGTTTCCTTTCTAATCAAATGTTGTTCTTGACAATCTATTGTTTTTCCTGCTTTTAATCATATTTCAGTATCAATCCATGTTACTCTCATGAATTTTTAACATTTCAGACAAATGTGTCCAGTTGTTATATCCTTCAGATACTAAATTTGACGTTGAGCTATGTATAATCAAATAGCCGGCAACAAAAACAATGAACGCAATTTGTTGAAACTGTATATTAACCAGCGACGCTGAATTATTTTATTGATTGTAATTTTGTTTAGAAAGTGGGAATTATCAATGTGAATTGGCGCAGAGCCAATGAATGATATTTCGGAAGAATGGCCAAGTTGCTTGTCGCTAGTTTTAAGAAATTTACGGAGAAGTAGGACTTGCTCAATGAACGAGTGGCACCCTGGGCGGTCTGCCAACCGCGCCCTATTCTACTATTGTCTACCATCTGATTAGGTTCTACTATGTAAAGCGGCATTTCCTACATTTAAGCTGTCTTTCTAGGATCCCCTCTCCTGCTCCTTCTGAACAACCTTTGCTGAGGTAATTGCACCTTATTCTACTTTCAAGCTACGGCTGGAAGAATACAATATGTGCAAAGTTAATATAAAATTTGATCATGAAGCTTTTCTGAAAATGGGTAATGGAACCGCTTGGAATCCGGGGACTACATTTTAAGAAACGCTGTAAATGCATATATTTTTAAAGATCATCACAAATAACTCGCAAAGTCTTTCTATTTTCAGTTCTTTTTTGACATACTGGATTAATAGTTTCCGACAAGTTGCCACTGGTAACTCATATCACATTTTTGGGACACACTCTCATAATTGGTCCTTAATTTGGAAAATTTTATTTTGCAATCATTTGCTGTGACTTGGCAAGCTTAATAAATTGACTTCCTCATCTTTGAGGACTTGTAATCGATTTTGGAACATTATCCGGTTGAAAATTCCACCTCAGTGGCATATTTTCTTTAGCGTATGCCAATGATATCATACTTTCCAAGGTGTAAATGCATCTGATCATGGTATTAGTATTTCGAAGAAACATGGGAATCTTTAAATTTACAACGGTCTACGATATCCACGTTACCAGAAAATTAAAAACAGTGCAAGGAAAGAAATGAATGAACTATTTTACAAGATTCTAAGCAAATTTTTAATGCTCATTTTAAATATTGTATATATACATATTATTCAGTTTTATTTTTTTTTATTAGCATTAAGTTTTTGAAATCTAAGGTGGTACAAAAATATTTTATTTAAAAGAAAACAAAAAAAAAAAAAAATTACAAACTCTTGAATTTTCTTTTATATTATTTTCTACTGTTATTGAATGATAAAGTGCAATAATCCCTGGAATCATTCCTCTATAATCCGAATATCATGGTGGAATCGTTGATCTTGGTTCTTCACTCATGTCACCCGGAATATGATTTAAATAGCAGTAAAGGAAATGTATTTTGAAGTGAAAGAACATCTCTTCAACATACTCAATGTAATCATTGCCTTTTCTAATATTACCAAAACAAACGAATGTGTTCTTTCCAATTGCTCAATTTAGAAATGTGATTAGTTTCATATTCTTTCTATATGTTCTTGCAAATCTTTCTTTATGTTTATCAACACTTTGTCATTTTATCTTTAAAAGTAAAGCTCTATACATATTTTATTTTTCTAAAGTAAGACAACAGCAATTTTTGTTACACTTTATTTGTGTTTTGTTTTATAATTTGGTTTCACTAAAATATTATACATATTAAATACTTTTTATTCTTAAGCTAAATTGTTATGAATTTTTTTTTTTTAAGATTTCTTTATATTGCTTAAATGTTACAAATTTGCAAAAAAAAGAAACAAGTGCCAGCGTAAATAATGTAAACGAACTCAATATGAAGGTAGGTTCGAAATCAAAGACATCGAATTAATGTTTAAAAAAAAGGAGCGATTATACTCGTATTCCAATTTCTTGTTAAGTAATTCATAAAAAAAAAATATTTATATATATATATATATTAGATTTAGATCTTCGTCTGATGCTCATTTTGTTGATAAAGAATTTGCTTTTGTTTTTGTTTGTTTTTTTTTCTTAATATTGTTATAAGTTTTTTAATTGGAATTCACATGTCATTTGTATAATATTATTGATTATTATATATATTTATTATAATAATTCAGTGACATTTCTATTTAACCCCTTTCAAAACTAAAAGTTTCTCAAATTAATGTTTTCAAAAGTTGAATTAAAGAAAGATAAATAAAACATAACTTATTATTCCTTTTCCTTTTTTAAGCTTAATTAGTTGCTCTAAAATTATTCTCTTCCACTTTATAACCTCGTGTTCCATCATTTTTTCATCTCTTATCCTTAGCTGATATCTTTCACTTAATTATATATATTATATTATATTATCGAAACAATTCACCAGCGTCCCTTGAAAAAATTACCATCAAGCAGCCCTACTTTATAACTTAAAAAAAAAAAAAAAAAATACAAACTTCCCCATTACAAACTCTCTTTGCTCCAGGACAATCTTCAACTTCAAGATTCTTTCATTCAAATTTATTGATTACTTTATATCACGACGACGCTTGATGCTTCCATCGCATGTGGGATAATGACGTTGTAAGAAGCCTTCAAACACAAATTTCCTGCCACAACGACTGCAACAGAATTCTCGTTTCTCCTCAACCATTGCCTTGTGTTGGCGTAGTGCCTCTTCATTGGAATATTTCTCACGGCAAGTATCGCATGCGTAACGTCGCTTAACTTGTCCAGCTTCAAAGACAACGGTAAAGTTCTCCGAACAAAAAGAGCAATTGAACTCTTTGACAACGACTTTCTTGCCACCGTGTTGTGCTGTCAAGGCCTCAGCTTCAGCTTCAAGTTTATCCTGATGTTTGTGTGCTTCCGTGTGGGCCTTGTATTTATCCTCATCAACGAACTTACGATAGCAACGTGAACAACGGAATGGTTGCTCACCGGTATGACGTAACATGTGCTCCCTCAAATAGGCGACCGAATTAAATACCTTTTTGCACAAATGGCAACGTCGATCTTCGGCTGGCACTTCGGTACGTTGACGCATGCATGCACGCATATGCAATTTTAAGGAGCCGGCTGCGCTATAACAGTTTCCACAACTTGAGCAATAGAATGAATTTAAACGGCCGCCAATACCATTGCCCTGCACCGAGGGATCATCACTTTGTACCAAGTCTGCGGTTGCCTCATAAACACCAGCATCCGATTCATACATTGTAGTGATGCCATCATGTTCCTCAAGTTCGTCTTCTTCCTCGCATTCGTCATCATCCTCCACTTGCTCAACATCATCGTCAATGTCCTCTTGCACGCTACAAACATGCAATATGGTATGAGTGCCATTATCGTCGTCAACCGTTTCAACCTCCTCAACCGTACCACTTTCAACCAATTGTTGTAGCGTCATTGGATGACCATTTTCATCAATAATAACCTCTTCAGCATTGCCGAGTCCATCGTGGCCATGATGGGATGCAAGAGTTACAACACTAGACGCATCGCCGTCAACATCATCCTCATCACCTGTTGTAAATGCAGCGTAAGTATATTGTGGCTCACCACAATCAAGGCCTTCGGCCTCTTGTAGTAGAACTGGTACAATCTCCTCCTTGACCCCAGTTGCTGAGATGTACTTAATGCGTTTGCCTTCCATCGTGGTTAAATGATGTTCAATGAATTGAATTTTTTTTTTTTTTGGTGACGATCAGAACAATCGTTAATAACAATCAAATAACAACAGCAGCGGATATGATTGGATAAAACCTAAGGATGTAATGTTTGTTGTATATAAATAAATACGTTTTTTACTTTTTTTTATTTTTTCTTATGTTTTATCTATTCTACCTTATATACTCACAATTATTGAATTGTTTTTTTATATGTCGCCTTTCTTGAGTTGGGTTTGAATGCGTTCGTTGGAGTGATCTGCGTCTTTAATCAACTAATGCCTTTTGTCAGCAACTTTTTATTTCACAATATATAATGAATATGCTTTTGCATACATATACATATATAAGTATATATGTATATTTATATACTATTGCGTGGCTTTCTTCACACACTATAAAATTACGCCGTGGCGTAAAGCAATTTCAGAAAACTTTTTCTGTATTTAAATATCGCGGTTGTCTTATAACTATTTGACAATCTTTTTTATTTTTTTTCTGTTTTTCGGAAGTAAGTCAACCACTTTTGCTTGCCACCAAGTTGTAAAAATTGTTCGGAAAAATTGGCCAGAGCTGCTTCTCTATTTAACAAAAAATGGTGGTCGTATGGCCACGCCAGCAACGAATGTTGCCACTCTTTCGTTAAGTCACAATTCGCTACTTTTCAAGTGATCATTCGCTACTTTTCGAGGTACTCGCTGATTTTAAAGTAGCAGCTTGGCAGCATTGGCAACAGTGGTAGCACTTATGCATCAAAATTTAAATTCATGCGTGCTATTTTAAAAAAAAACCTTTAATCACATACGAGTATAGAACATATTTCACTATGAGGGTAAAAAAAGCAAAACAGAAACAGATATGTAATTAATTGTGAATATTGTAACAATTCACAGATGATTACTATTTTTGATTATTATGTACATAAGATTTAATTTTTAAGATATAACAACAATAATGTATATATGTAATGATTTGAACCAATTGGTGAAGCAAGATTGATTTGACGCGTGTATGGCGTGATTTGACTGTTTGATAAAATATTTGGAGCAAATTAAAATATATTGATTTTCTTCAAGTCGCTTGTTCTTCCTTATTTTCCTTTATTCTAATTTGTGTCAAACCTTAATGCTTGAAATGGAAAAAATTAGGTTGCTAACTTGTTGGCCAGTATAGCAGCTTTTCTTGGCCAATGGGACCAAGTTTTTAGGAAGTGTTTGTTGCGCAAGAAATGATGATGATGATGATGATGATGATTTAAGTAAATTTGAAATTGTAAGATTTTCGTTAAAATTTTAACAAAATACGCATCAGGAATGAAAAAGGGAGCTGCAAAAACTATTTGCATATGCTGCATATTTTCTAACTCATGTATTTTCTACAAATTTTTCGTTTCAACTTAGCGCACGTTCTATTTGTGTATAACCGAAACAAAAAAAAAAAACAGCTGGTCCTGCTGTATAATGCAGAATTGACCACTATAAATGCGCATTTACTGCATTTTTAATGCGCATTCATGATGCAGCTCCACTTGGAAGTGACTGTTTGGTAAAGCGAGGCACACAGAACGACGAGGACTCGCTATTATTCGAAATGCGACGCACGTGATAGTAGTGTATAAACGTTGACACCGTCACCGCGTGGTCAGCCAACGAATACAATATATTCAGCACGCGCAAAGAGTATGAAAGCTAGGGAGTGAGAGAGAGAGAGTATAATGACTGCTCATAGCATTCTTTCATAAACTCGAATCCTGTTAAGTGAAAAACCGCGTATATTTTCATAAATGCAAACACAGAGTGGTGCGACGTTTTCTTCTTTTTGTATATGATGATATTCACTGAAATCAGGGTGATCATGAGAGTGAAGAGAGAGTTTACTGTACAAGGGGCATTGTGATTGTTGTTATACAAAAATACTATTGTCCATGCAGCGTTCATCGACAGCGCAAATTTCGTTAATCCGTGTTTTTTTTTTAGGTTTCCAGACGCATACGCTGCCAAACAACAACAACATGCAGCTTGTGTTATAAAATTATTTACAACAACAACGTGCAAGCAACTAAGTAGCTTGTGTGTGTAAACACTAGCGAATTGTAAGAAGAAAAGAGAACGAGAAACACACAGAAACTCACAGTTAATCTAATTTTTGTGCAAGAGAGGACAGACGGCAAACGTAAACACATTGTTTAACACAACAACAACAACAATTACACACGCCACAGAAACCAAAAGCAATATACAGACGAACGGACGGACAGACAGAATGACAGATTGACATACAATCATGCCATGACCCTTCCCCACACACGTTGTTAGAGTTCACAAGCAAAATGCCGGCATTACAAACTTATAATATTGTATGTCGTTGTATGCATTTGTTTTGAGATGATCATTTCTCTTTGTCAGTTTTTAAGAAGTTTCACTTCCATTACGTGTACGATGGCACTATACATCAGTTGGAATCAGTCAAATCTGATAACTAGGGGGGTACCTCCCATACAAACCACAGTCTGGTATGGTATGGCCAAGTTTTTTTATGCTTTCGTGTTTACGCTCGGGCAAAGCATAAAGTTTATTGACGTAAAACATTCTTCATCCAATAATATTAACTTAAATTTAAATAAAATAATACCTCTAAATTATGCGCTCCAAGGCCTGTTGAAAATAATTTCAACTAAATAATAATTGAATAAATACATTATTAGTTTTTATATTTTGACCTGTAATGGATTTTTGTATTTTATGTTGGCCAAGTATATGACACTCATTAGGCTAGGCACACATTCTAAAAATGTTGGACTTAATTTAAATGTATTTTTGTTGATCTAATGTATAATTTTTTGTTTTCAGGGATTTCAGATTATTTGAGCTTCAATTGCCGTTATGTAACAATTGCAGTTGATATTGTTGATCGAGATGATGATAGATTATTTGGTGATTGGTGACTAGCCACAGTCAAGTGGACCTAATGTTTTGGACGACTCAGCATTTGGAAAGGGTTTTGGAATTAGATGCCGATTTTTGAAAAGACTTATGGTTAGTATTGTCATTTAAATGTGAGCATTTTAAATATATAATATATATATATATATATATATAAACAGTTCGTTGGAATAATTGCATTGCATTGAGCTATGACTTGTAAGAGACGCCTGAAGAAAACATGTAATCAGATCGTATCTTATTTGCGCATATCATTTATTTTGTGACTTGCAAATAAAGTTAGCATTTTTATAAAAGCAATAATTTTAGATGGATTTAAGTCTTACGGAATGATTTTCATACTAAATTCAATATTATCACCGGCTTAAAAAGATTTTGGAATATTTAATATAAGTGATGCAATATGTTTCGTGTTTGGAACAAATCATTTGGCTCATTTAAGTTTACATACTTATATTTATGGTGAATTTAATATGAGTTAACCTAACAATTTTTGTTTTAATTAAGTTACGACACTATCACTAGAGTATCTCATGTTCAAGAAACAGTAAATGAGGCTTTTGTCCGAAGATTACAAAGAGTTTAAGGAAATCTCTTTCATGAGGCAAATTGTCCACGATGTAAGTTGAATATACGAGTACTTATTAAATGAATGGTAAACTAGTCGGCAATAAAGAAATTGTAAATCCAAAAGAGGTAAGCGTTTTTACATATACAGAGTCTACTTACGTACTTATTGATGTTTCTCTATGTGTTTTTTAGAATTAAAAAAAGGAGATTACAGAAACAAGTCCTTATGAAGCAAACTGCAAAGATAAGAAAGAGTTGTTTGTTAGGCGCATATGAATGTAAGCTTTGCAAGGCATATGTACAGGATGGTGCGCAAGAGGCCCATGAGTCTAGTCTTTAGAAGTTGCAACAAGAGTGAACTCTATAACTCTCCAAGTGTCAAAGCCCGCAGATAATTGCTGTCAAACATACGAAGGAATATTAAGATGCACGTATGGAAATGGGGTAGCTACAACAGATAAGATATATCTTTCTATTATCACAATATTATCTCTATCACTCTGCTTACATTTCCATATTTCAGATGCAAGACAACAATTTCGGAATTTGGCTACAAATGCTGATTATATCGAGGATAAACAATTACATCATGAGCTGGAACCTGATCTGATTAACCGTGTGAAACAAATGCTTCATATTGCCTATGAAAGAACAAGCTTGAATCAATGAAGTTGTTAAATTTTGAATAGAATTTCGATCAATACAATAAATATTATAACATGCAACACCAAGATAATACAGATGCTGATTACGTCGAGGATAAACAGTTACATCATGAGGTTGAAGCTGATCAGATCAATCGTGAAAAACAAATGCTTTATAATGCCTATGAAAAAAAGGGATTGAATCAATGAAGTTGTTAAATTTTGAATAGGATTTGTATCAATACAATGAATATTCTAATATGCAATACCAAGATAATACTGATGCTGATTATGTTAAGGATAAACAATTACATCATGAGGTTGAAGCTAATCTGATTAATTGTGGAAAGCAAATGTTTTATATTGCCTATGAAAAAAGAGTTTGAATCAATGAAGTTGTTAAAATTTGAATAGGATTTCGATCAAGACAATGAATATTATAATATGCAACACCAAGATAATACAGATGCTGATTATGTTAAGGATAAACAATTACATCATGAGCTTGAAGCTTGCAGAAGTTGGGTTCATGGCATGCCTTGCCAAATTATTTGACGTTAACGATTTGAAACATCTAGTACTCATTGATGGCTGCCTGTCCAATGAGTCTAAATGTTTTAGAATCATGACATAGAAATAATCTGCGGGACATGCCATGAACCCAACTTCTGCAGAGCTCCGGCTCATGATGTAATTGTTCATATTAGACATAGTGCACATCTGTATCTTGGCATTGCATATTGTGGCTATTTTGGTTTCTGTATTAATAAAAGTCTACTCAAAACTAACACTTCATTGACTCAATGCTCTTTCTGATAAATCGAATCGGCTTTCAACCCCAGTAATTGTTTGAGCATCTGTATTATCTTGGTATTGCATATTGCCATTTTTAAGTCCTATTCAAGAGGTTTAACAACTTGGATCACTTTCATAGGTCATTATAAAGCATCATTAGCCGCAACACTCACAACAATGTAGTATTAGCATCTGCATATATTTGGTGTTGCACGTTCTATTGATCGAAATTCTATTCAAAATTTGGCAAGCTGTTCTTTCATAGGCAATATGCAGTCATTCGTAATCAGATCAGGGTTCCAGCTCATGATGTTGATTAGTCCTCGATATAATCAGCATTTGTAGCCAAATTTATGCATCTGAAATCGTGAGCAGAGTGTTAATATTGTGATAGAAGGACGTACCTTATCTGTAGCTACCCCATTTTGCCTGCATCTTAGTGCTTCGTATGTTTGACAGCTATTCCCGGGCTTTGAAGCTTGGCGAGCTATGAGTTCAGCTCTGCAACTTCTAAAGACTAGACTCATGGGCCTCTTGCGCACCATCCTGTACATATGCCTTGCAAAGCTTACATTCATATGCGCCTAACAAACAACTCTTTCTTATCTTTGCAGTTTGCTTCATAAGGACTTGTTTCTGTAATCTCCTTTTTTTAATTCTAAAAAACACATAGAGAAACATCAATAAGTACGTAAGTAGACTCTGTATATGTAAAAACGCTTACCTCTTTTGGATTTACAATTTCTTTATTGCCGACTAGTTTACCATTCATTTAATAAGTACTCGTATATTCAACTTACATCGTGGACAATTTGCCTCATGAAAGAGATTTCCTTAAACTCTTTGTAATCTTCGGACAAAAGCCTCATTTACTGTTTCTTGAACATGAGATACTCTAGGTGATAGTGTCGTAACTTAATTAAAACAAAAATTGTTAGGTTAACTCATATTAAATTCACCATAAATATAAGTATGTAAACTTAAATGAGCCAAATGATTTGTTCCAAACACGAAACATATTGCATCACTTATATTAAATATTCCAAAATCTTTTTAAGCCGGTGATAATATTGAATTTAGTATGAAAATCATTCCGTAAGACTTAAATCCATCTAAAATTATTGCTTTTATAAAAATGCTAACTTTATTTGCAAGTCACAAAATAAATGATATGCGCAAATAAGATACGATCTGATTACATGTTTTCTTCAGGCGTCTCTTACAAGTCATAGCTCAATGCAATGCAATTATTCCAACGAACTGTTTATATATATATATATATATATATTATATATTTAAAATGCTCACATTTAAATGACAATACTAACCATAAGTCTTTTCAAAAATCGGCATCTAATTCCAAAACCCTTTCCAAATGCTAGTCGTCCAAAACATCACCAATCACCAATATCATCATCTGTCGATCAACAATATCAACTGCAATTGTTACATAACGGCAATTGAAGCTCAAATAATCTGAAATCCCTGAAAACAAAAAATTATACATTAGATCAACAAAAATACATTTAAATTAAGTCCAACATTTTTAGAATGTGTGCCTAGCCTAATGAGTGTCATATACTTGGCCAACATAAAATACAAAAATCCATTACAGGTCAAAATATAAAAACTAATAATGTATTTATTCAATTATTATTTAGTTGAAATTATTTTCAACAGGCCTTGGAGCGCATAATTTAGAGGTATTATTTTATTTAAATTTAAGTTAATATTATTGGATGAAGAATGTTTTACGTCAATAAACTTTATGGTTTGCCCGAGCGTAAACACGAAAGCATAAAAAAACTTGGCCATACCATACCAGACTGTGGTTTGTATGGGAGGTACCCCCCTAGTTATCAGATTTGACTGATTCCAACAGATGTATAGTGCCATCGTACACGTAATGGAAGTGAAACTTCTTAAAAACTGACAAAGAGAAATGATCATCTCAAAACAAATGCATACAACGACATACAATATTATAAGTTTGTAATGCCGGCATTTTGCTTGTGAACTCTAACAACGTGTGTGGGGAAGGGTCATGGCATGATTGTATGTCAATCTGTCATTCTGTCTGTCCGTCCGTTCGTCTGTATATTGCTTTTGGTTTCTGTGGCGTGTGTAATTGTTGTTGTTGTTGTTGTTGTGTTAAACAATGTGTTTACGTTTGCCGTCTGTCCTCTCTTGCACAAAAATTAGATTAACTGTGAGTTTCTGTGTGTTTCTCGTTCTCTTTTCTTCTTACAATTCGCTAGTGTTTACACACACAAGCTACTTAGTTGCTTGCACGTTGTTGTTGTAAATAATTTTATAACACAAGCTGCATGTTGTTGTTGTTTGGCAGCGTATGCGTCTGGAAACCTAAAAAAAAAACACGGATTAACGAAATTTGCGCTGTCGATGAACGCTGCATGGACAATAGTATTTTTGTATAACAACAATCACAATGCCCCTTGTACAGTAAACTCTCTCTTCACTCTCATGATCACCCTGATTTCAGTGAATATCATCATATACAAAAAGAAGAAAACGTCGCACCACTCTGTGTTTGCATTTATGAAAATATACGCGGTTTTTCACTTAACAGGATTCGAGTTTATGAAAGAATGCTATGAGCAGTCATTATACTCTCTCTCTCTCACTCCCTAGCTTTCATACTCTTTGCGCGTGCTGAATATATTGTATTCGTTGGCTGACCACGCGGTGACGGTGTCAACGTTTATACACTACTATCACGTGCGTCGCATTTCGAATAATAGCGAGTCCTCGTCGTTCTGTGTGCCTCGCTTTACCAAACAGTCACTTCCAAGTGGAGCTGCATCATGAATGCGCATTAAAAATGCAGTAAATGCGCATTTATAGTGGTCAATTCTGCATTATACAGCAGGACCAGCTGTTTTTTTTTTTTGTTTCGGTTATACACAAATAGAACGTGCGCTAAGTTGAAACGAAAAATTTGTAGAAAATACATGAGTTAGAAAATATGCAGCATATGCAAATAGTTTTTGCAGCTCCCTTTTTCATTCCTGATGCGTATTTTGTTAAAATTTTAACGAAAATCTTACAATTTCAAATTTACTTAAATCATCATCATCATCATCATCATTTCTTGCGCAACAAACACTTCCTAAAAACTTGGTCCCATTGGCCAAGAAAAGCTGCTATACTGGCCAACAAGTTAGCAACCTAATTTTTTCCATTTCAAGCATTAAGGTTTGACACAAATTAGAATAAGTAAGGAAGAACAAGCGACTTGAAGAAAATCAATATATTTTAATTTGCTCCAAATATTTTATCAAACAGTCAAATCACGCCATACACGCGTCAAATCAATCTTGCTTCACCAATTGGTTCAAATCATTACATATATACATTATTGTTGTTATATCTTAAAAATTAAATCTTATGTACATAATAATCAAAAATAGTAATCATC
>JBAMAW010002200.1:0-27196 GCA_037043295.1 Amiota minor
CGAGTAACGCACTGAATTGTAATGACAAAACCATGCGTCACTCCGGCACCTCTGTCGTTGCTGCAATGCGCTGACCGACGGGATCGGATGTATTGCACGAGGCGCATGCTAAGCAGTTTTTAGGTGAAGGCTAGGTTATATGATTAGAAAACTTGATGTGTAAATTTACAATAGTTTAAGTTGGGATTTAGAAATAAACAGTTATCAAAATAATTGGCGCCCACCTCGGCAAAAAACTCAAATTTAAAAGAAAAAACACACCGTTTAAAAAAAAAAGAAAAAAAAATATATATAAAAAAACAACACACAGTTTTTGTTTTTTAAAACATTCTTTTGTGAAAACAAAAAGAAAATCTTTTTGCCCAACGGCAAAATAAAAACAACAAAAAAAAAGAACTTAATATAACATGATGTTTTAATAAAAAATCCAATAAAATTGTGTTTATAGACGAGATTTGAAAAACAGAACTGAGTTTTTAATATTGATTATGATTTAAAGCAAACTGAATAATAGAACGAATATTTTAAAGTGAAACAGAAAGCAAACTATTATATTTTAAATTAAAAAACAACACCACGAATACAAAAACTGAAGAAGCAGCGAAAACTCAAAGAGAAGCTGGAATTTTTTCAACAAAAAGTTCAATCATTGCACTAAGACAAAAGCAGCAACATTATAAAACAACAGAAACAGAAAACCAACAAAAGGATCTCGAACACAAACTCTACTAAAAAGCCAAAGGAAGGAACCGGCGGACCAAAACCCACAACCAAAGGAAGAATAGGAACGCAGCCTGCTCATCACCATTTTATACTATTAAGGCAAAATGAAAACGTAAGTAGAACGCTCATTTTAATTTATGTTGTGTGAGGAAATAAAGTGAATGAAATTCGGACTTTGAGTTACTTAAGTAGCAAGTGAGTTTTGTATGAATGATAGTGAAATAGACCAGTTATCTCAGCAATTGAATAATTTAGAAATTGACAGCAACATAAGAAATAACGATAGGAGGCAAGCAGGCCAATTGACAGATATAAAATATACAGACCAAGCAAAAAAAAAAATGGACGCTGAGACTTTAAAAGCAATAATACTGCTGTCGGCACAGCTCTTGCGGTACAGAGTGATATTTTTGAAGAAAAATTAAAGGCTATCAGCAAACGAGTAGACAGTGTTATAATAACTACACCTGAAGTAGAGGTTTACCAGGAAATACAAATCATACCAGACAAACGCTGTGATGAATCATTAGATGTAGTAAAATCGTTACCAGTGTTTGATGATAAACAGGAAGTGTATGTTTCATGGCGTCAGGCTGCTTACACCGCATACAAGATTTTTGAACCATAGGAAGGCAGCTCCAAACATTATCAGGCCGTCGCAATTATTAGAAACAAAATAAGGGGTCCAGCTGACATGGTATTGGCATCCTTCAACACCGTGTTAAACTTCAAAGCAATCATTAGTAGACTCGTCTTTACATATTAGGACAAACGTCCAATATACCTTATAGAACAAGAACTGTCAACCTTGCGTCAGGGAAATATGACATTACTTCAGTATTATGATGAGGTCGAGAAAAAGCTAACACTTCTCACTAATAAAACAATTATGTCGTACGATAATGTTCTGGCGGCATCAATAAACCAAAAATACAGAATGGACGCATTACGTGTATTTATATCAGGAACAAGAAAGGCTCTGAGCGACGTACTTTTTGCGGCTAAACCCAATGACCTGCCTTCTGCTCTAGCACTCGCTCAAGAGGTTGAATCTAACCATGAGCGGTATACGTTCGCTACCAATTATGCTAGAAGCCTAGAGGACAGTGCTCAAAAGAATGAACATAGACAGCAGACTCAAAACAGGAGCGAAGTAGGGGATAGACAGAGAAACACAAATCAAAATAGGAAAAACCTGTACTTCTGCAGACAACAGGGACCAAAAAACAAAGGCCCGCAAAAACCGGATTTGGGTGAACCAATGGAAGTCGACCACTCATTGCGTAGTAAACAGGTTACAAAGCCAAACGGCCAGCCTCGGGAATATTTTAATAACCAATATACAACACGGTATCAGGTCAACCACAGGCAGAATTATAGTCAGCCAATTAAGAGAGGCAATAGTGGCTCCGCAAGATACACGGGACCGAAGCATCAAAGAATTAACCACATGACTCACGACAATTCTACAACCCATCAAGAAGAGAACGAATACCAAGCCACTGCGGACTCAATGGCGACAGATATAAACGATGAGCTCAGCGATTTTGACCAAATAAATTTTATAAACAAAGCTCCCTGCTACCGTTCATAGAGAGAACAGTTGCAGGGAGGAAATTAAAACTATTAATAGACACAGGGGCGTCTAAAAATTATATAAAACCTTTAAAAGAATTAAAACACATAAAGTCGGTAAATAGCTTCTTCTTAGTAAAATCAATTCATGGCTTTAAAAACATAAAGGAAAAATGTTTCATAAACCTCTTTAATATAAATACCCAATTTTTCATACTTCCCGACTTATCTACATTTGACGGAATAATTGGACTCGATCTGTTAACACAGACAGACGCTACGTTAGACTTTAAGAATAAGCAGTTGAGGACCAACTCAGGGTCAGAACAAATACAATTTTTTAAGTGTGCAAATATGAATTTCACACGAATTGAGGACATAAAGGTACCTCCAACAGTTGCTGACAAATTTGAGAAAATGATAGGCAGGTGGATGGGAGTCTTTGCAGACCCTAATGAACCACTGCCATTTAATACGAATATTGTGGCTACTATTCGCACCGAAAGTGAAGACCCAATATATTCTAAGTTGTACCCCTACTCTATGGGTGTGGCAGTTTTTGTAAAAAACGAGGTAGGTAATTTGCTAAAAGATGGTATCATCAGACCATCAAAATCTCCCTATAACAACCTTGTTTGGGTTGTTGATAAGAAGGGTACAGACGAGCAAGGCAACGTAAAGAAACGCCTCGTAATAGACTTTAGAACATTAAACATGAAAACGATAGACGACAAATACCAAATTCCAAGCATGACGGTTATTTTATCGAACCTGGGTAAAGCTAAATACTTTACTACTCTCGACCTTAAGTCAGGGTTTCACCAGATACTGCTAGCAGAAAACGATAGGGAAAAAACTGCGTTCTCCGTAGGAAACGGAAAGTACGAATTTTGTAGGCTCCCCTTTGGGCTAAAAAATGCACCTAGTATTTTTCATAGAACGATGGATGACGTTCTCAGAGAGAGAATAGGGAAATCATGCTACGTCATGCAACTATGAGCAACCGATCACTTTATTTAACGTAAGATCTTTTCTCGGACTAAAAGGCGAAAACGGTAAGGTCAGCGCCGCACAATCAAAGAAAAAACCTGTCGAGCTGGGTCCGACTCAAATCCAGGCTTTCGACAAACTTAAAGAAGTCCTTGCATCCGAGGATGTCATGCTACTCTACCCGGATTTCTCAAAACCATTCGATCTAACGACGGATGCTTCTGCCTTTGGACTGGGGGCCGTCCTATCTCAAGGGGGAAAACCAATAACAATGATTTCCAGAATCTTGAAGGATAGGGAATTAAATTTCGCTACGAACGAACGTGAATTACTCGCTATAGTCTGGGCCCTCAAAAACTTAAGGAACTACTTGTACGGCGTTAAAAACTTAAATATATTCACGGATCACCAACCACTCAAATTCGCAGTTTCAGACCGAAACCCGAACGCCAAAATAAAACGTTGGAAAGCTTTCATTGACGAGCACAATGCTCAAATCTTCTACAAACCAGGAAAGGAAAATTACGTTGCTGACGCATTGTCGCGACAAAACATTCATGCTCTCGAGGAAGAAACGGCTTCTGACATTGCGACAATACATAGCGAAGTATCACTCACCTACACTATTGAAACAACGGACAAGCCAGTTAACTGTTTCCGAAATCAAATTATTCTCGAGAAAGACAAATTCCCATTGAAACGATCTTGTTGAATTGATAGTGCTAGCCACAATAGAGTACAATCAATCAATCAATCGAGGGATTTGGTCAACAATGATTCACTTGAGGTTAGAGAGCAAGTCACTTAGTGAACTTGCTTAAAAAAGCACAACAGGCGCAGTTGGAACGAAACAACTCTTCCAGACAGAGTATTTGACGTAGGGGAACGTGTGATGGTCAAGTCTAACAAAAGACTAGGTGACAAATTGACCCCCCTTTGTGTGGAAGGAAAAATCCAAGGTGATCTGGGAACTACAGTTCTCATTAAATTAAATCATATTTTCCTTAAATAAGAAATTCAATTTATATTGCAGGACTTTGGGTTGCTACTTTTCATTCAGACATCCATCTCAAAACTTACAAATTACACTAACTCGGACTACATTCCCATTCATGATGGAGACGTAATAATTTGGCAGGACTCTTTTTATCTCCAACACACTGTAAATCTAACGAAGTATTAATTCTGAAAGTAGGCAAATCATAATAAATCAATAGGCTTACAGAGACGTTAAATGCAATTATTAGTAATGCAAAACTTCAACAAGTTGACACGGGACGATTATACGAAACATTGTAAGGCAGAAATAGAATCATTATCAATGAAATACAAAACTTAATGCTCTCCATAACCCTGGCAAAGATCGGGATCGTATTTAAATCCCACCATTTTAGACAAAGATGATCTTCACAACATAATTAATGAGCATTCTACATATATAACTATAACTGATCTAATGGAAGTAGCATCTATAAAAGTCTTGTTAGATAATAGTGTCATATATTTTTTAATAAAATATCCTAAGCCTAGATTAGTTTGTAAAAAAATTACCGTATTTCCTATTCAGCATAATGAGAAGATCATCAGTCTCACGGACAACAACGTGGCAGAATGTAGTAGTCAGGTGCTAGCGATCGGAAACTGCAGAGTTACACTTATGTCGACCTTATGCAAAGAGATATCGGGGCCGACATGCGCGCAATGGCTTCACTCAGGAGGGATTGCACATTGCAACACTCAGCCAAGCCACCTGGGACACTTAACGGTAGTCGATGAAGACGTTATTATCATTAATGACGACACCGTCAAAGTAGAGACAACAGACGGGGTCGAAAGGTGTGTCGTCGGAATGTGCCTTCTTACCTTCGATGATGAGCTTCGGATAAATGGTTCCCTCTATAAAAACAAAAAGTGTACCCTAAAGAAATCGCCAGGTTCAGCTACGGCAGCACTTCTTAATATCACGGGTCACCAGGATATTTTAAGCTTGCCCTATATAAAAAAATTAAGCATCGAGAACCTGAGATACATCGAGGAAATTAAAGAGGGTATGATAACGAGACCAGCTATGTCCGGCATCGCCACCGCAGTCATTCTGACTCTCTGCTACGGTATCATTACTCTACGCCGGAGGCAACAAAGAGCTCGCCGCCAACGCTCGCTTCAAGCTATCCTAGATAACATTAAGAAGACCGAGGATGGCCTTTATTTAAGCGAGGGAGGAGTTAACGCGATCACATAGTCAGGCGGCCCAACTTGTGAGATGCGCCTCGTTCCCACGATATTGCTGACGCGGCTTTGTCTGGACGTCGTCCGGTCGATGCTGCAATGCGCTGACCGACGGGATTGGATGTATTGCACGATGCGCCAGCTAAGCAGTTTTGGTCGATGCTGCAATGCGCTGACCGACGGGACCGGATGTATTGCACGAGGCGCAAGCTAAGCAGTTTTTAGGTGAAGGCTAGGTTAGATGATAAGAAAACTTTATGCGTAAATTTAGTTTAAGTTGGGATTCGGAAATAAACAGTTATTAAAATAATTAATCTGCTTAAAACGTGAATCTGCATCGTCGAGAGACTCTTCAAACTTGGGAGGCTCCTCCATATCAAACTTCAGTTGATACGAGCGAACCATCAAGGGATGATGCACATCCATTTGCACTTAAGACACCCACTCACAATGCCAGTACGACATATTGTGCCACTTGATGAAATATTCGCGGATGCGTGTCTTCGATTTTTTCGATGTAGACGGTTCAGTCAAGATCGCCCTGCGCCAGGTAATAATCTTCTCGGCCTTGCCGCTTAGTGGTGGACAACTATAACTTGGACACCGCCAATCACCCTCTTCGCCCTCTGGGAAATTCTTGGTAGCTTTCTTCAACTTTTTCTTCTTGAATTTGTTACCAATCTTAGTTTTAGCCTTCTTACGCACCACAGGAGTATCATCAGATGGTGCTTCGCCACCTGCATCAATGTTTTTATCTGGTTTCTTTTTCATCCCTTTGTCCTTTGATTTTTTACCTGCGGCTGCTTCTGTGCTGTTTTTCTCTTTCTCTTCTTCGTCGGTTTCTTCTGTAGTTGCTGCTGACTTTGCCTTTGGTTTTTTATCAGCGTCGTGTGTTTTCACGTCATCAGCGTCGTCTCCATCGTTTTCGGCGCCTGCACCACTTTGGTTGTTAGACGACTTATTTGTTGCCGATGTCGTCGTTCCTGTCGTTGTTGATGCTGCCGCCTCTTCTGAAATACCATCCGATAATTTCGATTTCACAAATTAAACACCTTCAGCCTTGCCTTCGTCTGTTTTGCTCGCATCCATATTTTCAGTGGTTTTATTGTTTTTACCATCAGCCGTCATCTCACCCTGTCGCCTCTTTCTCTTTCTTAATTGCTCATGAACATCGGCGCTGTTAAAACTGCATTCAAATTCCTCATACAATGCATACTTGAGCTGATCATAGTCACCGACCAACTCAGATTCTAAAAACAATTGAGCTGCACCTCGCATTTTTCCTAGGGCTTGTACATATTTCTGTTTTTTTGTGAGCTCATATGCTTCTGCGTTTTTTCGAAAATGTCGAACCACTTATAAATAGGTACCGAATATCCATCGAAGTCACTGATTACTCTTACCAAATGTTCTGCCGAAATCATTGATGTATTCTTTTTACTTTCCTCCCTTCGCTCATCCACTTCTACTTTAAGAGATAATAATTCTATCAACTGCTGCATTCTCTTTTCAATATTAGCGTTTTGCTCCGTTCGAATTGTTTTGCTATCTTCCAGTGTCGACGTCATTTCAGCAATTTTTCCTTTCTCTTCTTGCTCATAATAGTCCTCAACAATGCAACGTTTCTTCCCCTTCATTACATCTTCTTCTGTTTGCCACTGAGCGCTCTGCTGCTTCTTTGTACTCTTCGACATCTTTGTTTTTGTCTCCTAAGTAAATTGCGGTTTACTTATTTTAATTTACAAGTTCAGAACCGGTTTGAGCCCCCAAATGTAGAGAATTGTATTATGTTTATTTATTCTTATTATAAAGTATGAAATATGTTTCTTAATATTATTCCTATTACTCTTCAACTTAGACAACGACACGATATTATTCTTATTATAAAGCATGAAATATGTTTCTTAATATTAATCTTATTACAGTTCAACTTAGACAACCGCACACAACCGACGACTGTAGTGATCAACTGACGACTGTAGTGATCAACTGACGACTGACTACCTGCTCAGTTCTCTGCTTCTCATTACTGCTTGCCGAGCCCTGTTGCCAACGTTCCTTGCAATGTCCTCTCATTGCTGCAGGCTGTATAGACCGCGCGCAGTTGCCACACTCCCTTACATACATTTAATGAAAAGTACATGGTTAGGAAGGTATTCATCTCTAGATGCGTCAGGTGTAACTTTTATAACTATAAATTGATGTTACTGCTACACTAAAAAGGGAAAAAAATTTAACGTTTTCAACAATAACAACAACCATTGTAAAAGCAAATGGCTCACTGCTTACATAGAGAAGATGTGAAATGGATGAATGACAATATTGTGCAATTCCGAACGAAAACACAAGAAAACATTACAAATCAACAGCCAGAAACCAATGTCGCGCACTAAATCTGACAGTATTCGTTCGCCGCTTCTTATCACTTCACAGCGAGCATCGAATTAACCTTACACCAATTTTCTAATAATTCAACGTTTGCCATTTGGTGTGTATACTTATAGTATTCATACAACATTAATTCTTCAACAAGATTCCTTCAGACCCTATTATCTAACTTAGCACTAATAAATTTTATGAAAAGTACATGGTTAGTAAGGTATTTATCTCTAGATGAGTGAGGTGTAACTTTTATAGCTATAAACTCTTGCTACTGCTGCAATCGAAAGGGGAAAAAAATTAACGTTTTCAACAATAACAACAACAACCATTGAAAAACCAAACGGCTCACTGCTTACACAGGAAAATGTGAAATGGAAGAAAGACAAATTTATGCAAGTCCACATGGTAGCACAATAAAGCAATCTCAATCAACAGCGAGAAACCAATGTCGCGCACCAAATCTGACAGAATTCGTTCGCCGCTTCTTATCACTACACAGCGAGCAACGAATCAGCCTTATGCCAATATTCCAATTTTGCCACGTTTACCAATTGGCGTGTATGCTTATAGAATTCACACAACATTAATTCTGAAACAAGATTCTTTCAGACCCATTTTATCTGACTTAGCATGAATACATTTCATGGAAAGCACATAGTTACTAAGGTATTCATCTCTAGATGCGTGAGGTGTAACTTTTATACCTATAAATTGATGTTACTGCTGAAAAACTTGTTAATATATTTAAAGTTTACAACAACAATAACAACCCATTGGAAGAACCATACGCTCACTGCTCACACAGCGAAGATGTGAAATGGATAAAAGACAATATTGTGCACTTCCGAACGAAAACACAATAAAACAACACCAATGGTGCGCACTATATCTGACAGCATTCGATCGCCGCTTCTTATCACTTCACAGCGAGCATCGAATCAGCCTTATACTAATTTTCCGATTATGCCATGTTTGCTAGTTGGCGCGTATGCTTATAGTATTCATATAACATTAATTCTGAAACAAGATTCTTTCAGACCCATTTTATCTGACTTAGCAATAATACATTTCATGAAAAGTACATTGTTAGGAGTGTCTACATCTCTAGATGTGTGAGGTGTGATTTTTATACCTATAAATTGATGTTACTGCTGCAAAAATCTTGAGAAAAAATTTAACGTTTACAACAATAACAACAGCAACCATTGAAAAGCCAAACGGCTCACTGCTTACACAGGAAGATGTGAAATGGAAGAATGGCAATATTATGCATGTCCACACGAAAACACAAGACAACAACACTACTCAACAGCGAGAAACCATTGACACTCTCCTTATCTGACAGCATTCGTTTGCCGCATCTTATCACTTCTCAGCGAGCATCGAATCAGCCTTATGCCAATTTTCAAATTTTGCCAACTTTGCCAATTGGCGTGTATGCTTATAGTATTCATATAACATTAATTCTGAAACAAGATTCTTTCAGACCCATTTTATCCGACTAACCATTAATACATTTCATGAAAAGTACATGGTTAGTAAGATGTTCATCTCTATATGTGTATGGTGTAACTTTCATAACTATAAATTGATGTTACTCCAGCAAAAAACTGGTGAAAATATTTGACGTTTACTACAATAAGAGCAACCCATTGGTAAACCATACGCTCACTGCTTACACAGCGAAGATGTGAAATGGATGAAAGACAATTTTGTACACTTCTGAACGAAAACACAAGAAAACATCACCAATCAACAGCGAGAAACCAATGTCGCGCACTATATCTGACAGAATTTGTTCGCCGCTTCTTATCACTTCACAGCGGGTATCGAATCAGCCTTATACCAATATTCCAATTATGCCACGTTTGCCAATTGGCGTGTATACTTTTAGTATTCACATAATACTAATTCTGAAAGATTCTTTCAGACACATTTTATTTGACTTAGCATCAATACATTTCATGAAAAGTACATGGTTAGGAAGGTACTCAACTCTAGATGCATGAGGTGTAACTCTTATGACTATAAATTGTTGTTACTGCTGCAAAAACTAGTGAAAAGAATTTAACGTTTACAACAATAAAAATAACACCCATTTGGAAAAACCATACGCTCACTGCTTACAAAGCGAAAATGTGAAATGGATGAAAGACAATATTGTGCACTTCCGAACGAAAACACAAGAAAACAACACCAATCAACAACGAGAAACCAATGTCGCGCAGTATATCTGACAGCGTTTGTTCGCCGCTTCTTATCACTTCACAGCGAGCATCGAATCAGCCTTATGCCAATTTTCAAATTTTGCCAACTTTGCCAATTGGCGTGTATACTTGTAGTATTCACATAACATTAATTCTGAAACAAGATTCTTTCAGACCCATTTTATCTGACTTAGCATCAATGTATTTTCAGAAAAAGTACATGCTTAGGAAGGTTTTCATCCCTAGATGTATAAGGGGTAACTTTTATAACTATAAATTGATGTTGCTGCTGCAAAAAACTGGTGAAAAAAATTTAACGTTTACAACAATATCAACAACACCCATTGGAAAAACCATACGCTCACTGCTTACACAGCGAAGATGTGAAATGGAAGAATGGCAATATTATGCATGTCCACACGAAAACACAAGACAGCAACACTACTCAACAGCGAGAAACCATTGACACTCTCCTTATCTGACAGCATTCGTTCGCCGCTTCTTATCACTTCACAGCGGGCATCGAATCAGCCTTATACAAATTTTCCAATTATGCCACGTTTGCCAATTGGCGTGTATACTTCTAGTATTGACATAATATTAATTCTGAAACAAGATTCTTTCAGACCCATTTTATCTGACTAAGCATTAACACATTTCATGAAAAGTACATGGTTAGTAAGGTATTCATCTCTAGATGTGTGAGGTATAGCTTTTATAACCATAAACTGATGTTGCTGCTGCAAAAAACTGGTAAAGAATTTAACGTTTGCAACAATAACAACACCAACCATTGAAAAACCAAACGGCTCACTGCTAACACAGAGAAGATGTGAAATGGAAGAATGGCAATATTATGCATGACCACACGAAAACACAAGACAACAACACCAATCAACAGCGAGAAACCCATGTCGCTCTCCTTATCTGACAGCATTCGTTCGCCGCTTCTTATCACTTCACAGCGTGCAACTAGTCAGCCTTATGCCACTTTTCCACTTTTGCCACGTTTGCCAATTGGCGTGTAAGCTTATAGAAATCATATAACATTAATTCTGAAACAAGATTCTTTCAGACCCATTTTATCTGACTTAGCATCAATACCTTTCATGAAAAGTACATGGTTAGGAAGTTACTCAACTCTAGATGCATGAGGTGTAACTCTTATGACTATAAATTGATGTTACTGCTGCAAAAAACTCGTAAAAATTCTAACGTTTTCAACAATAACTACGACAACCATTGAAAAACCAAACGGCTCACTGCTTACACAGGAAAATGTGAAATGGAAGAAAGACAAATTTATTCAAATCCACACGGTAGCACAATAAAGCAATCTCAATCAACAGTGAGAAACCATTGTCACTCTCCTTATCTGACAGCATTAGTTCGCCGCTTCTTATCACTACACAGCGAGCAACGAATCAGCCTTATGCCAATATTCCAATTTTGCCACGTTTACCAATTGGCGTGTATGCTTATAGAATTCACACAACATTAATTCTGAAACAAGATTCTTTCAGACCCATTTTATCTGACTTAGCATGAATACATTTCATGGAAAGCACATAGTTACTAAGGTATTCATCTCTAGATGCGTGAGGTGTAACTTTTATACCTATAAATTGATGTTACTGCTGAAAAACTTGTTAATATATTTAAAGTTTACAACAACAATAACAACCCATTGGAAGAACCATACGCTCACTGCTCACACAGCGAAGATGTGAAATGGATAAAAGACAATATTGTGCACTTCCGAACGAAAACACAATAAAACAACACCAATGGTGCGCACTATATCTGACAGCATTCGATCGCCGCTTCTTATCACTTCACAGCGAGCATCGAATCAGCCTTATACTAATTTTCCGATTATGCCATGTTTGCTAGTTGGCGCGTATGCTTATAGTATTCATATAACATTAATTCTGAAACAAGATTCTTTCAGACCCATTTTATCTGACTTAGCAATAATACATTTCATGAAAAGTACATTGTTAGGAGTGTCTACATCTCTAGATGTGTGAGGTGTGATTTTTATACCTATAAATGATGTTACTGCTGCAAAAATCTTGAGAAAAAATTTAACGTTTACAACAATAACAACAGCAACCATTGAAAAGCCAAACGGCTCACTGCTTACACAGGAAGATGTGAAATGGAAGAATGGCAATATTATGCATGTCCACACGAAAACACAAGACAACAACACTACTCAACAGCGAGAAACCATTGACACTCTCCTTATCTGACAGCATTCGTTTGCCGCATCTTATCACTTCTCAGCGAGCATCGAATCAGCCTTATGCCAATATTCCAATTTTGCCACGTTTGCCAATTGGCGTGTATGCTTATAGTATTCATATAACATTAATTCTGAAACAAGATTCCTTCAGACCCATTTTATCTGAATTAGCATTAATACATTTCATGAAAAGGACATTGTTAGGAGTGTCTACATCTCTAGATGTGTAAGGTGTAACTTTTATACCTATTAATTGCTGCAAAAAACTTGAGCAAAAATTTAACGTTTACAACAATAACAACAACAACCATTGAAAAACCAAACGGCTCACTGCTTACACAGGAAAATGTGAAATGGAAGAAAGACAAATTTATGCAAGTCCACATGGTAGCACAATAAAGCAATCTCAATCAACAGCGAGAAACCATTGTCACTCTTCTTATCTGACAGCATTAGTTCGCCGCTTCTTATCACTACACAGCGAGCAACGAATCAGCCTTATGCCAATATTCTAATTTTGCGACTTTTGCCAATTGGCGTGTATGCTTATAGTATTCATATTACATTAATTCTGAAACAAGATTCCTTCAGACTCATTTTTACTGAATTAGCATTAATACATTTCATGAAAAGTACATTGTTAGGAGTGTCTACATCTCTAGATGTGTGAGGTGTAACTTTTATACCCATAAATTGCTGCAAAAAACTTGAGATAAAATTTGACGTTTACCACAATAACAACAACAACCATTGAAAAACCAAACGGCTCACTGCTTACACAGGAAGATGTGAAACGCAAGAATGGCAATATTATGCATGTCCACACGAAAACACTGGACAACAACACCAATCAACAGCGAGAAACCATTGTCACTCTCCTTATCTGACTGCATTAGTTCGCCGCTTCTTATCACTACACAGCGAGCAACGAATCAGCCTTATGCCAATATTCTAATTTTGCCACTTTTGCCAATTGGCGTGTATGCTTATAGTATTCATATTACATTAATTCTGAAACAAGATTCCTTCAGACTCATTTTTACTGAATTAGCATTAATACGTTTCATGAAAAGTACATTGTTAGGAGTGTCTACATCTCTAGATGTGTGAGGTGTAACTTTTATACCCATAAATTGCTGCAAAAAACTTGAGATAAAATTTGACGTTTACCACAATAACAACAACAACCATTGAAAAACCAAACGGCTCACTGCTTACACAGGAAGATGTGAAACGCAAGAATGGCAATATTATGCATGTCCACACGAAAACACTGGACAACAACACCAATCAACAGCGAGAAACCAATGCCGCGCAACTTATCTGACTGCATTCGTTCGCCGCTTCTTATCACTTCACAGCGATCAACGAATCAGCCTTATACCAATATTCCAATTTTACCACGTTTGCCAATTGCAGTGTATGCTTATAGTATTCATATAACATTAATTCTGAAACAAGATTCCTTCAGACCCATTTTATCTGACTAAGCATCAACACATTTCATGTAAAGTACATGGTTAGTAAGGTATTCATCTCTAGATGTGTGAGGTATAACTTTTATAACCATAAACTGATGTTTCTGCTGCAAAAAACTGGCAAAGAATTTAACGTTTGCAACAATAGCAACATCAACCATTGATAAACCAAACGGCTCACTGCTAACACAGAGATGTGAAATGGAAGAATGGCAATATCATGCATGTCCACACGAAAACACAAGACAACAACACCAATCAACAGCGAGAAACCCATGTCGCTCTCCTTTTCTGACAGCATTCGTTCGCTGCTTCTTATCACTTCACAGCCGAACAACTAGTCAGCCTTACGGCAATTTTCCACTTTTGCCGCGTTTGCCAATTGGCGTATATGCTTATAGTATTCATATAACATTAATTCTGAAACAAGATTCCTTCAGACCCATTTTATCTGAATTAGCATTAATACATTTCATGAAAAGAACATTGTTAGGAGTGTCTACATCCATAGATGTGTGAGGTGTAACTTTTATACCTATAAATTGCTGCAAAAAACTTGAGCAAAAATTAAACGTTTACAACAATAACAACAACAACCATTGAAAAGCCAAACGGCTCACTGCTTACACAGGAAAATGTAAAATGGAAGAAAGACAAATTTATGCAAGTCCACATGGTAGCACAATAAAGCATCTCAATCAACAGCAAGAAACCATTGTCACTCTCCTTATCTGACAGCATTAGTTCGCCGCTTCTTATCACTACACAGCGAGCAACAAATCAGCCTTATGCCAATATTCCAATTTTGACACTTTTGCCAATTGGCGTGTATGCTTATAGTATTCATATTACATTAATTCTGAAACAAGATTCCTTCAGACCCATTTTTACTGAATTAGCATTCATGAAAAGTACATTGTTAGGAGTGTCTACATCTCTAGATGTGTGAGGTGTAACTTTTATACCCATAAATTGCTGCAAAAAACTTGAGATAAAATTTAACGTTTACAACAATAACAACAACAACCATTGAAAAACCAAACGGCTCACTGCTTACACAGGAAGATGTGAAATGGAAGAATGGCAATATTATGCATGTCCACACGAAAACACAAGACAACAACACTACTCAGCAGCGAGAAACCAATGTCGCGCAACTTATCTGACTGCATTCGTTCGCCGCTGCTTATCACTTCACAGCGAGCAACGAATCAGACTTACGCCAATATTCCAATTTTGGCAGGTTTGCCAATTGGCGTGTATGCTTATAGTATTCATATAACATTGATTCTGAAACAAGATTCATTCATCTGACTTAGCATCAATATTGTACATTTCATGAAAAGTACATGGTTAGGAAGGTACTCATCTCTAGATGCGTGAAACTAAGTTGATCTTACTGTTGCGAAAAACTTGAGAAAAAATTACTACAACAATACAAAACCCTTGAAAAAAAGGCTTAGGAAGGTACTCATCTCTAGATGCGTGAGGTGTAACTTTTATGAGTACAAACTGATCTTACTGTTGCGAAAAACCAATGACGCGCAACTTATCTGACGTTCGTACGCCGCTAGCATATCAACAACACAGCGAGCAACGAACCAAACGGCTCACTGCTTACACAGGCAGGTGTGCCAATTGGCGAGAATGGCTTATAGTATTCATAGAACATTGATCCTGACACGAAGAATCATTCAAGACACCATTTTATCTGACTTAGCATCAAGACAGTCGATGAAACGCACATGGTTCGCGCAGGTACTCATCTCTAGACGTGATTCGTTCGCCGCTATCAATTGATCTTACTGTCACAGCGAGCAACGAATCAGACGTTATGCAACAATAATCCAATATTGCCAAACGGCTCACTGCCAATTGGCGTGTATGCTGATAGAATGGCATATAACATTGCATGTCCGAAACAAGATTCATTCAGACCCATCTTATCTGACGTAGCATCAATATTGCGCAACTTATCTGAACAGTACATGGTTCGGAAGGTACTCATCTCTACATGCGTGAGGTGTAACTTTTATGCCAGTATTCCAATTTTGCCATCTTGACTGTTGCGAGATTAAATTCTTGAGAAAAAATTTATCAGTTCTACTTAGCATCAATATTGTACATTTCATGACGGTTAGGAAGACTCATCTCTCTATGTAACTTTTAGTATAAATTGACTCAAAACTTGAGAAAACAATAACAACATCGACCATTGACACGACGGCTAACACAGAGATGTGAAATGGAAGAATGGCAATATCATGCATGTCCACACGAAAACACAAGACAACAACACTACTCAGCAGCGAGAAACCAATGACGCGCAACTTATCTGACTGCATTCGTTCGCCGCTGCTTATCACTTCACAGCGAGCAACGAATCAGCCTTACGCCAATATTCCAATTTTGGCAGGTTTGCCAATTGGCGTGTATGCTTATAGTATTCATATAACATTGATTCTGAAACAAGATTCATTCAGACCCATTTTATCTGACTTAGCATCAATACATTTCATGAAAAGTACATGGTTAGGAAGTGTACTACATCTCTAGATGCGTGAGGTGTAACTTTTATGAGTATAAATTGATCTTACTGTTGCGAAAAACTTGAGAAAAAATTTAACGTTTGCAACAATAACAACAACAACCATTGAAAAACCAAACGGCTCACTGCTTACACAGGAAGATGTGAAATGGAAGAATGGCAATATTATGCATGTCCACACGAAAACACAAGACAACAACACTACTCAGCAGCGAGAAACCAATGTCGCGCAACTTATCTGACTTTATTCGTTCGCCGCTTCTTATCACTTCACAGCGAGCAACGAATCAGACTTATGCCAATATTCCAATTTTGCCAGGTTTGCCAATTGGCGTGTATGCTTATAGTATTCATATAACATTGATTCTGAAACAAGATTCATTCAGACCCATTTTATCTGACTTAGCATCAATATTGTACATTTCATGAAAAGTACATGGTTAGGAAGGTACTCATCTCTAGATGCGTGAGGTGTAACTTTTATGAGTATAAATTGATCTTACTGTTGCGAAAAACTTGAGAAAAAATTTATCGTTTACAACAATAACAACATCAACCATTGAAAAACCAAACGGCTCACTGCTAACACAGAGATGTGAAATGGAAGAATGGCAATATCATGCATGTCCACACGAAAACACAAGACAACAACACCAATCAACAGCGAGAAACCCATGTCGCTCTCCTTTTCTGACAGCATTCGTTCGCTGCTTCTTATCACTTCACAGCGAACAACTAGTCAGCCTTACGGCAATTTTCCACTTTTGCCGCGTTTGCCAATTGGCGTATATGCTTATAGTATTCATATAACATTAATTCTGAAACAAGATTCCTTCAGACCCATTTTATCTGAATTAGCATTAATACATTTCATGAAAAGTACATTGTTAGGAGTGTCTACATCTCTAGATGTGTGAGGTGTAACTTTTATACCTATTAATTGATGCAAAAAACTTTAGCAAAAATTTAACGTTTGCAACAATAACAACAACAACCATTGAAAAACCAAACGGCTCACTGCTTACACAGGAAAATGTAAAATGGAAGAAAGACAAATTTATGCAAGTCCACATGGTAGAACAATAAAGCAATCTCAATCAACAGCGAGAAACCATTGTCACTCTCCTTATCTGACAGCATTAGTTCGCCGCTTCTTATCACTACACAGCGAGCAACGAATCAGCCTTATGCCAATATTCCAATTTTGCCACGTTTGCCAATTGGCGTGTATGCTTATAGTATTCATATAACATTAATTCTGAAACAAGATTCTTTCAGACCCATTTTATCAGACTTGGCATTAAAACATTTCATGAAAAGTACATGGTTAGTAAGATGTTCATCTCTAGGTGTGTATGGTGTATCTTTGATAACTATAAATTGATGTTACTACTGCAAAAAACTGGTGAAAAAATTTAACGTTTTCAACATTAACAACAACACCCATTAGAAAAACCATACGATCACTGCTTACAAAGCGAAGATGGGAAATGGATTAAAGACAATATTGTGCACTTCCGAACGAAAACACAAGAAAACAACACCAATCAACAGCGAGAAACCAATGTCTCGCCCTTTATCTGACAGCATTCGTTCGCCGCTTCTTATCAATCCCAGCAGGCATCGAATCAGCCTTATAACAATTTTCCAATTATGCCACGTTTGCTAATTGGCGTGTATACTTTTAGTATTCACATAATATTAATTCTGAAACAAGATTCTTTGAGACCCATTTTATCTGACTAAGCATAAATGTATTTTCAGAAAAAGTACATGGTTAGGAAGGTTTTCATCTCTAGATGTTTGAGGTATAGCTTTTATAACTATAAATTGATGTTGCTGCTGCAAAAAACTGGTGAAAAAAATTTAACGTTTTCAACATTAACAACAACACCCATTAGAAAAACCATACGATCACTGCTTACAAAGCGAAGATGTGAAATGGATTAAAGACAATATTGTGCACTTCCGAACGAAAACACAAGAAAACAACACCAATCAACAGCGAGAAACCAATGTCACTCTCCTTATCTGACAGCATAAGTTCGCCGCTTCTTATCACTTCACAGCGAGCAACGAATCAGCCTTATGCCAATATTCCAATTTTGCCACGTTTGCCAATTGGCGTGTATGCTTATAGTATTCATATAACATTAATTCTGAAACAAGATTCCTTCAGACCCATTTTATCTGAATTAGCATTAATACATTTCATGAAAAGGACATTGTTAGGAGTGTCTACATCTCTAGATGTGTAAGGTGTAACTTTTATACCTATTAATTGCTGCAAAAAACTTGAGCAAAAATTTAACGTTTACAACAATAACAACAACAACCATTGAAAAACCAAACGGCTCACTGCTTACACAGGAAAATGTGAAATGGAAGAAAGACAAATTTATGCAAGTCCACATGGTAGCACAATAAAGCAATCTCAATCAACAGCGAGAAACCATTGTCACTCTTCTTATCTGACAGCATTAGTTCGCCGCTTCTTATCACTACACAGCGAGCAACGAATCAGCCTTGTGCCAATATTCCAATTTTGCCACGTTTGCCAATTGGCGTGTATACTTTTAGTATTCACATAATATTTATTCTGAAACAAGATTCTTTGAGACCCATTTTATCTGACAGCATCAATACATTTCATGAAAAGTACATGGTTAGGAAGGTACTCAACTCTAGATGCGTGAGGTGTAACTCTTATGACTATAAATTGATGTTACTGCTGCAAAAACTGGTAAAAAGTCTAACGTTTTCAACAATAACAACAACAACCATTGGAAAACCAAACGGCTCACTGCTTACACAGGAAGATGTGAAATGGAAGAATGGCAATATTATGCATGTCCACACGAAAACACAAGACAAAAACACCAATCAACAGCGAGAAACCATTGTCACTCTCCTTATCTGACTGCATTAGTTCGCCGCTTCTTATCACTACACAGCGAGCAACGAATCAGCCTTATGCCAATATTCTAATTTTGCCACTTTTGCCAATTGGCGTGTATGCTTATAGTATTCATATTACATTAATTCTGAAACAAGATTCCTTCAGACTCATTTTTACTGAATTAGCATTAATACATTTCATGAAAAGTACATTGTTAGGAGTGTCTACATCTCTAGATGTGTGAGGTGTAACTTTTATACCCATAAATTGCTGCAAAAAACTTGAGATAAAATTTGACGTTTACCACAATAACAACAACAACCATTGAAAAACCAAACGGCTCACTGCTTACACAGGAAGATGTGAAACGCAAGAATGGCAATATTATGCATGTCCACACGAAAACACTGGACAACAACACCAATCAACAGCGAGAAACCAATGCCGCGCAACTTATCTGACTGCATTCGTTTGCCGCTTCTTATCACTTCACAGCGATCAACGAATCAGCCTTATACCAATATTCCAATTTTACCACGTTTGCCAATTGCAGTGTATGCTTATAGTATTGATATAACATTAATTCTGAAACAAGATTCCTTCAGACCCATTTTATCTGACTAAGCATCAACACATTTCATGTAAAGTACATGGTTAGTAAGGTATTCATCTCTAGATGTGTGAGGTATAACTTTTATAACCATAAACTGATGTTTCTGCTGCAAAAAACTGGCAAAGAATTTAACGTTTGCAACAATAGCAACATCAACCATTGAAAAACCAAACGGCTCACTGCTAACACAGAGATGTGAAATGGAAGAATGGCAATATCATGCATGTCCACACGAAAACACAAGACAACAACACCAATCAACAGCGAGAAACCCATGTCGCTCTCCTTTTCTGACAGCATTCGTTCGCTGCTTCTTATCACTTCACAGCGAACAACTAGTCAGCCTTACGGCAATTTTCCACTTTTGCCGCGTTTGCCAATTGGCGTATATGCTTATAGTATTCATATAACATTAATTCTGAAACAAGATTCCTTCAGACCCATTTTATCTGAATTAGCATTAATACATTTCATGAAAAGAACATTGTTAGGAGTGTCTACATCCATAGATGTGTGAGGTGTAACTTTTATACCTATAAATTGCTGCAAAAAACTTGAGCAAAAATTAAACGTTTACAACAATAACAACAACAACCATTGAAAAGCCAAACGGCTCACTGCTTACACAGGAAAATGTAAAATGGAAGAAAGACAAATTTATGCAAGTCCACATGGTAGCACAATAAAGCATCTCAATCAACAGCGAGAAACCATTGTCACTCTCCTTATCTGACAGCATTAGTTCGCCGCTTCTTATCACTACACAGCGAGCAACAAATCAGCCTTATGCCAATATTCCAATTTTGCCAATTGGCGTGTATGCTTATAGTATTCATATTACATTAATTCTGAAACAAGATTCCTTCAGACCCATTTTTACTGAATTAGCATTCATGAAAAGTACATTGTTAGGAGTGTCTACATCTCTAGATGTGTGAGGTGTAACTTTTATACCCATAAATTGCTGCAAAAAACTTGAGATAAAATTTAACGTTTACAACAATAACAACAACAACCATTGAAAAACCAAACGGCTCACTGCTTACACAGGAAGATGTGAAATGGAAGAATGGCAATATTATGCATGTCCACACGAAAACACAAGACAACAACACTACTCAGCAGCGAGAAACCAATGTCGCGCAACTTATCTGACTTTATTCGTTCGCCGCTTCTTATCACTTCACAGCGAGCAACGAATCAGACTTATGCCAATATTCCAATTTTGCCAGGTTTGCCAATTGGCGTGTATGCTTATAGTATTCATATAACATTGATTCTGAAACAAGATTCATTCAGACCCATTTTATCTGACTTAGCATCAATATTGTACATTTCATGAAAAGTACATGGTTAGGAAGGTACTCATCTCTAGATGCGTGAGGTGTAACTTTTATGAGTATAAATTGATCTTACTGTTGCGAAAAACTTGAGAAAAAATTTAACGTTTACAACAATAACAACAACAACCATTGAAAAACCAAACGGCTCACTGCTTACACAGGAAGATGTGAAATGGAAGAATGGCAATATTATGCATGTCCACACGGAAACATAAGACAACAACACTACTCAGCAGCGAGAAACCAATGTCGCGCAACTTATCTGACTGCATTCGTTCGCCGCTTCTTATCACTTCACAGCGAGCAACGAATCAGACTTATGCCAATATTCCAATTTTGCCAGGTTTGCCAATTGGCGTGTATGCTTATAGTATTCATATAACATTGATTCTGAAACAAGATTCATTCAGACCCATTTTATCTGACTTAGCATCAATACATTTCATGAAAAGTACATGGTTAGGAAGGTACTCATCTCTAGATGCGTGAGGTGTAACTTTTATGAGTATAAATTGATCTTACTGTTGCGAAAAACTTGAGAAAAAATTTAACGTTTACAACAATAACAACAACAACCATTGAAAAACCAAACGGCTCACTGCTTACACAGGAAAATGTAAAATGGAAGAAAGACAAATTTATGCAAGTCCACATGGTAGAACAATAAAGCAATCTCAATCAACAGCGAGAAACCATTGTCACTCTCCTTATCTGACAGCATTAGTTCGCCGCTTCTTATCACTACACAGCGAGCAACGAATCAGCCTTATGCCAATATTCCAATTTTGCCACGTTTGCCAATTGGCGTGTATGCTTATAGTATTCATATAACATTAATTCTGAAACAAGATTCTTTCAGACCCATTTTATCAGACTTGGCATTAAAACATTTCATGAAAAGTACATGGTTAGTAAGATGTTCATCTCTAGGTGTGTATGGTGTATCTTTGATAACTATAAATTGATGTTACTACTGCAAAAAACTGGTGAAAAAATTTAACGTTTTCAACATTAACAACAACACCCATTAGAAAAACCATACGATCACTGCTTACAAAGCGAAGATGTGAAATGGATTAAAGACAATATTGTGCACTTCCGAACGAAAACACAAGAAAACAACACCAATCAACAGCGAGAAACCAATGTCTCGCCCTTTATCTGACAGCATTCGTTCGCCGCTTCTTATCAATCCCAGCAGGCATCGAATCAGCCTTATAACAATTTTCCAATTATGCCACGTTTGCTAATTGGCGTGTATACTTTTAGTATTCACATAATATTAATTCTGAAACAAGATTCTTTGAGACCCATTTTATCTGACTAAGCATAAATGTATTTTCAGAAAAAGTACATGGTTAGGAAGGTTTTCATCTCTAGATGTTTGAGGTATAGCTTTTATAACTATAAATTGATGTTGCTGCTGCAAAAAACTGGTGAAAAAAATTTAACGTTTTCAACATTAACAACAACACCCATTAGAAAAACCATACGATCACTGCTTACAAAGCGAAGATGTGAAATGGATTAAAGACAATATTGTGCACTTCCGAACGAAAACACAAGAAAACAACACCAATCAACAGCGAGAAACCAATGTCACTCTCCTTATCTGACAGCATAAGTTCGCCGCTTCTTATCACTTCACAGCGAGCAACGAATCAGCCTTATGCCAATATTCCAATTTTGCCACGTTTGCCAATTGGCGTGTATGCTTATAGTATTCATATAACATTAATTCTGAAACAAGATTCCTTCAGACCCATTTTATCTGAATTAGCATTAATACATTTCATGAAAAGGACATTGTTAGGAGTGTCTACATCTCTAGATGTGTAAGGTGTAACTTTTATACCTATTAATTGCTGCAAAAAACTTGAGCAAAAATTTAACGTTTACAACAATAACAACAACAACCATTGAAAAACCAAACGGCTCACTGCTTACACAGGAAAATGTGAAATGGAAGAAAGACAAATTTATGCAAGTCCACATGGTAGCACAATAAAGCAATCTCAATCAACAGCGAGAAACCATTGTCACTCTTCTTATCTGACAGCATTAGTTCGCCGCTTCTTATCACTACACAGCGAGCAACGAATCAGCCTTGTGCCAATATTCCAATTTTGCCACGTTTGCCAATTGGCGTGTATACTTTTAGTATTCACATAATATTTATTCTGAAACAAGATTCTTTGAGACCCATTTTATCTGACAGCATCAATACATTTCATGAAAAGTACATGGTTAGGAAGGTACTCAACTCTAGATGCGTGAGGTGTAACTCTTATGACTATAAATTGATGTTACTGCTGCAAAAACTGGTAAAAAGTCTAACGTTTTCAACAATAACAACAACAACCATTGGAAAACCAAACGGCTCACTGCTTACACAGGAAGATGTGAAATGGAAGAATGGCAATATTATGCATGTCCACACGAAAACACAAGACAAAAACACCAATCAACAGCGAGAAACCATTGTCACTCTCCTTATCTGACTGCATTAGTTCGCCGCTTCTTATCACTACACAGCGAGCAACGAATCAGCCTTATGCCAATATTCTAATTTTGCCACTTTTGCCAATTGGCGTGTATGCTTATAGTATTCATATTACATTAATTCTGAAACAAGATTCCTTCAGACTCATTTTTACTGAATTAGCATTAATACATTTCATGAAAAGTACATTGTTAGGAGTGTCTACATCCATAGATGTGTGCGGTGTAACTTTTATACCTATAAATTGCTGCAAAAAACTTGAGATAAAATTTGACGTTTACCACAATAACAACAACAACCATTGAAAAACCAAACGGCTCACTGCTTACACAGGAAGATGTGAAATGGAAGAATGGCAATATTATGCATGTCCACACGAAAACACAAGACAAAAACACCAATCAACAGCGAGAAACCATTGTCACTCTCCTTATCTGACTGCATTAGTTCGCCGCTTCTTATCACTACACAGCGAGCAACGAATCAGCCTTATGCCAATATTCTAATTTTGCCACTTTTGCCAATTGGCGTGTATGCTTATAGTATTCATATTACATTAATTCTGAAACAAGATTCCTTCAGACTCATTTTTACTGAATTAGCATTAATACATTTCATGAAAAGTACATTGTTAGGAGTGTCTACATCTCTAGATGTGTGAGGTGTAACTTTTATACCCATAAATTGCTGCAAAAAACTTGAGATAAAATTTGACGTTTACCACAATAACAACAACAACCATTGAAAAACCAAACGGCTCACTGCTTACACAGGAAGATGTGAAACGCAAGAATGGCAATATTATGCATGTCCACACGAAAACACTGGACAACAACACCAATCAACAGCGAGAAACCAATGCCGCGCAACTTATCTGACTGCATTCGTTCGCCGCTTCTTATCACTTCACAGCGATCAACGAATCAGCCTTATACCAATATTCCAATTTTACCACGTTTGCCAATTGCAGTGTATGCTTATAGTATTCATATAACATTAATTCTGAAACAAGATTCCTTCAGACCCATTTTATCTGACTAAGCATCAACACATTTCATGTATAGTACATGGTTAGTAAGGTATTCATCTCTAGATGTGTGAGGTATAACTTTTATAACCATAAACTGATGTTTCTGCTGCAAAAAACTGGCAAAGAATTTAACGTTTGCAACAATAGCAACATCAACCATTGAAAAACCAAACGGCTCACTGCTAACACAGAGATGTGAAATGGAAGAATGGCAATATCATGCATGTCCACACGAAAACACAAGACAACAACACCAATCAACAGCGAGAAACCCATGTCGCTCTCCTTTTCTGACAGCATTCGTTCGCTGCTTCTTATCACTTCACAGCGAACAACTAGTCAGCCTTACGGCAATTTTCCACTTTTGCCGCGTTTGCCAATTGGCGTATATGCTTATAGTATTCATATAACATTAATTCTGAAACAAGATTCCTTCAGACCCATTTTATCTGAATTAGCATTAATACATTTCATGAAAAGTACATTGTTAGGAGTGTCTACATCCATAGATGTGTGAGGTGTAACTTTTATACCTATAAATTGCTGCAAAAAACTTGAGCAAAAATTAAACGTTTACAACAATAACAACAACAACCATTGAAAAACCAAACGGCTCACTGCTTACACAGGAAAATGTAAAATGGAAGAAAGACAAATTTATGCAAGTCCACATGGTAGCACAATAAAGCAATCTCAATCAACAGCGAGAAACCATTGTCACTCTCCTTATCTGACAGCATTAGTTCGCCGCTTCTTATCACTACACAGCGAGCAACAAATCAGCCTTATGCCAATATTCCAATTTTGACACTTTTGCCAATTGGCGTGTATGCTTATAGTATTCATATTACATTAATTCTGAAACAAGATTCCTTCAGACCCATTTTTACTGAATTAGCATTCATGAAAAGTACATTGTTAGGAGTGTCTACATCTCTAGATGTGTGAGGTGTAACTTTTATACCCATAAATTGCTGCAAAAAACTTGAGATAAAATTTAACGTTTACAACAATAACAACAACAACCATTGAAAAACCAAACGGCTCACTGCTTACACAGGAAGATGTGAAATGGAAGAATGGCAATATTATGCATGTCCACACGAAAACACAAGACAACAACACTACTCAGCAGCGAGAAACCAATGTCGCGCAACTTATCTGACTTTATTCGTTCGCCGCTTCTTATCACTTCACAGCGAGCAACGAATCAGACTTATGCCAATATTCCAATTTTGCCAGGTTTGCCAATTGGCGTGTATGCTTATAGTATTCATTTTTTTTTTTTTTTTTTTTTTTTTTTTTTTTTTTTTTTTTTTTTTTTTTTTTTTTTTTTTTTTTTTTTTTTTTTTTTTTTTTTTTTTTTTTTTTTTTTTTTCTTACTGTTGCGAAAAACTTGAGAAAAAATTTAACGTTTACAACAATAACAACAGCAACCATTGAAAAAAGCATGCGGCTCATTGAAGAAGAAGAAAGACAATATTGTGCGTTTCCAAACGAAAACACAAGACAACAACACTACTCAGCAGCGAGAAACCAATGTCGCGCTCTATATCTGACAGCATTTGTTTGCGTTTCTTATCGTTTTACTGCGAGTACCTAAGCAGTCTTATGCCAATTTTTAAATTTTACTACGTTTGCCAATTGGCGTGTTTCCGCTAAAAATGATTTGAGAGAGGTTCTTGCCCTGAAAGTAAAAAATTCAGAGGTTCAGGTGGCGTTGTCAGCTGTTCAAGGCGAAACCTCAAGGCACTGCAATAATGACAACTTGTGCTCATTGTTTCAATCTGCACGTAACTATCGCCGGCGTAATCGACATTTGCTTCATACCTAAACGCCAAACGTTCATAGGGAATTGCAACGTTTGCACGCATATTTTATGGCCTCTCGCCTTATCTCAACGGAATGGATTGTTCCGGAGCCGCAAGTGATTTTACTCTAGAAATTCTCTCTCTCTCTGCCTCCACACGTTAGCTACGTTCTTCTTCCGACACATTTCCGCGAATATCATAAAGTCGAGTTTCATTCCGCATTCTCCGACCGATGTTTTGACGTCTCATTGCTGGTATTTTTTCTTATAATTTGATCTAGAATTCTCACGACATTATGAAGAACTTTTGTGTCTATCGCTGTCCTGCATAACATTATTTGTTTGTTAGTGCAGTGGTTCGCAACCTTTTTTGGAGCAGAGACCACTTTTTATTATTATTAGCAGGGACCACAAGGTTAAAAATAAACTTCAATCGCAACGTTTAATTAACATAATTAATCCTTATATTGAAAAATAACATTAATTTATTTTTCAGATCATATATAAGCTCCTACGTACAATGAAGTACCAGTGTTTTACGTGCTCGCCTGTCTGTGAAGACTTAAGAACACGGTGCCAAGCACATGAAATGATAAACGTCAATCAACGTCCCCGTGG